>VVHJ01029484.1:57338-86541 GCA_015107715.1 Tylochromis polylepis
GTGGGAGGTGATGGGGGGGGGGGGGGGGGGGGGGGGGGGCAACCTCACTATTCCGCACTATTCAATTAAGCAGTAACAGATTGTCAGTGAACTGAGATAAGAGATGAAACAGAAACTTTTTCCTCTCATCAGCTTTCCCACACTCAACAAGCCAGAGTAGACTTGAAGACCCCTCTTTGGAAAAGTGAAATGAGGTCTACAAAAGAATCACGGCCCTGGGAAATGGCAGCACTAATATCACTTCGTGCCATGCTCCATATCTTGTCTGGTACATTGGGATCCTGTTGGGAACACTTTTGAAAAGGGGAAAAAAAGAGCTGAAGCAGATCACATTGCCTCAAGTATGGCACTGATGATGCAACAGAGGCCTGGATTTCTTTCTTTTTTTTCTTTTTTTTCTCTTTTTTTGGATGTGAAGCACAGGTCAACCACAGGGTACCGAAAGAATCAGGGGTCGCAATGCAACATCTACCCAAACTACATAAAGCCAGCTTTTCATCCCCTCACTGGCCATTCCACCAAGTCTTTAATTGTCTTTGACAAAGCTCATTAGCAGAGACCTTGTAGCGACATCGGCAATCTGAAATTCCATGGAGGGAGACATGCACAGAAACAATGTCCCACACACATTTCATTGCGCCTTTTGACAAAATGTAATGAAGTGTGTATATTGTCCCCCTCATCTGAACTCTGAGCCATTGCTACAAAGACTTTGTTTTATGAGCCCTAGCTGCCCAGCGTGGGACACATCAAATGGCACCTCCATGCTGGCTCTTTTGTCAGACTAGAGGGCAAATTATTGTTTGCGATGTTGTTGTTGTTGTTGTTATGGCTCCTATTTATACAAAGAGGCCATTGATACAGTGTCAAAATAATTCATGCTCTCTTACATCGCATGCAGACCCATGTTCATTAGTAGTGCCCTGAATGTAAAGTACACATGTGATGGATGTTCCTGACGGTGCTTTGTCAGAAATTAACCCACATTGACCTATAGCTTAATTTTGTAGAACATACAACAGGCATTGCTAAAATACTGTCAGGTTTTTATGGGCTTTGCTGAGTAAAAAAAATAAAATAAAATAAAATATATGTTATTAAAATTAGTTTTGTTTTTCTGTTTTGCTCAAAATGGGAATTTTAAATGTCACTGTCAGTACTGGTGTGAAATGTTTATTTTATATTTAGATGCTAAACTCACACGTGTCTTTCAAGATATATTGTATGAAAAGACACAAACAAGTACATTTCTAAAAACCTTTGCCCACTGCAGTTGTCAAAAGATATATTTGTGTGAATTATTTAATAATTAATACTTTGATTTATTCTGGTATTTTAATGACCAAAAGGGTTCTGCTTATGTTCAAATGGTTATTGTGTAGGTACATTTCTATACTAAACACATATAAGTCCAGTCACTCATTATGAATCAGTCATTATCAATCAGTGACTGAGACTAAAAGACTAAAATCACAGAGAGAAAAAAAGCGACAGTTGTATTAATGCCTCACAGTGTCATTCCTTCCTGCTGTCGATGATATAGCGTGTCAAAGTATTCATTTACAGTATGTGAGGATTTACTGTATGTTTGAAAGTACGGTGCAGGATTATAGCTAGGCAGGAGCAGACTTTACCTTAAAAATGCTTGTTCACAATTTTAAGTCTTCTCCTTATTCTCCACATACTAACTTACCAACTTCACACAATACTTGCCCATTTATGAGAGTCATCTAGCCTGCTGACTTGAAAAGAACATAGGATGCAAGCAGAAACTTGGCACAGAAAAGACCAATGTGGGGCTCGGGTGGGGTTATTAAGGTCAGTGTAAAAACTTGTTGAAGTGTTTGATAGCAAAAGCCAAATGATTATAATGAAGCACTCTGACAAGTATGGTCACAGATTGATATTTTCAAACCTATTTAAGGATTCATGTTTAGTTTAGCTTGTTTTTCTATTTTGCATATTTGTGCCTCTTTCACAGATTATCTAAAATCTGTTTTGGATTATGCAAACATGCTCTCATAGCCACATACCATTTCGCCCCTCCTAGATGAAAAATGTAATTTACCAGGAGGAGCTCGTGTATTAGGGAGATTTAGATATGCATATATCCCACCTAAAGAACTTATTATTCTGTATCACTGTAGTTTGCCACAGATTTCATGTCTCGCCTCAGATTAATAGATGTCAGACAAACAAAGAGAAAATCTTGTCGGTCCCTCCCCCCTGCAACAAAAACAAAAAATATGATAAATGCCTATTTATTCATCCTTACTGCCAGTGTGGCTCATTGTTGTTATTATTATTAGTAGTATTAATAATAATAATAATTATCTCCCTCTTCATGCACACACTAGACCTACCCCAGCCATCACCATGTAATAGATGTCAATAGCAGTAATGAAGTTTCTATCACCTAGATCAGCTTCCATTTACAGCTGGCTGATGTATGCCTTGATTGCCTCTCGTCTGTGCAGCTGCTTTCACCATATGTAAAACTCTGTGTATAGGACAGACTAATTGACCTGTTAGCTGCTTCAGGCATATGCTGCTATATAAACCCATAATGGCCATTATCTAACTCCCCCCCAGGTAGATTGCCATGCTGGTGATCCAACCACACATGTATCATTGCCTTCAATAGAATAAGGCCACTTTCCTTTACAGCCTATAGTTTCATTAAAAGTGATTGTAAACATTTGATGTCATACCCTACATTCTGAATGCAAATGCAATCCAACATGAGCATCGTCATGTTACTGTTAGGGTTGAGAAGTTGTTAGCAGCTCGACACATCTTGTCGATGTTGTCAGTTGTCAGCCTAAAGAAGTGATCTATACATGCAACTTGGCCCAAGAAACTTTACATGAAGTTTACACTGAAATTCATATAGCGCCTATGAGATGCCTTTGAAATCTATTATATGTGACCATCAGTAGAAAGTATGTGATGTTCAGTTTTTAAGGATGTCAGTGGTTAATGTCATACTTCCCCTTTATTTCTCCTTTTGGTGGGTCAGCTGTAGTAGACACGGATCTTTAAGGAGCTTTGTCTGTATTTAAAATCTTCTAGAAATATTAAAGCCTATAGAAATATATTTGCTTTTGGCTTTCACTTCAGCCAAATCATTTATTGGCTGTCAGATTAACACAGAGCAGGGAAATTGAACTGGGGAAAAAAAAAAAAAAAAAACTTTAAATAGGCCTAAGTTATTATTCCTGACCTTCCTCATCCTCATCATGTAGACTTTCCTGGATTTACAGACAACTCCGCCATTGGCCAAGGACAAATGGGGTGACCACAGCGCCTATGAACTGAGCCCGAATTGCCCTAATACGGAAAAGACTTTTATTACAAGCATAATCCGGCAAGTACTACCTCAAATGACGGGACTGTAGACTATTTGGTCTACAGGTATTATTTCGCTGGTGGTATAGAATTAAATTCAGTCATATCTAAATCTCTTCCTGCTCATGTAATAACGATTTTCGGGAATTAAGACAGGAGATTAACTCAGAAACAAAACAAAATAAGACTTCTTTCATTTCGCTGAAGGAAATTGCAACGTAATATTACAGTTAAACGTGTTTCGCAAATTTAAAACAAATAAACGAATCGTTTAAAAAGGCGTTTTCTCCTTAATTTCAGACTACTCAAGAGTGGTCTCCTTAGAAAAAACAAGTTTTCGAATTGTTACGCTGAATATTTCTTGAGCTTGTTCAGAAGAGCGGTGCGGCAAAAATGAATGCGCACAACACCTTTTGTCTTTTACTACAGAAGTATTTGATTTTAAAAGTTTGAAATAGGACGATTAAAAAAAAGAAAAAACTTTTTTCCGACCGTCAGCACGGATCATACACTACAGTGATCATCTTAATACCGCTGTCTGTACAAGAGGCAGAAGAGTTAAGCCATAACGAGATGGTATATAGGCAAAACATCCAAATCAAAGGGACTTTGAGGGACCATGTGAATTTCTCTGCCGGGTTTGATCCTACAAATGACCTTTTAATTAACACAATGGTAAGTTAGTGCAGAGGCTCGCTACACAAGGGACAAAGCAGCATTCATTCTATGTTCCTCCCTCGTTGCTTAGCCTGAACAGTAACAAAGTGTTTGATGCCACTTCTGATTAGATGCTGACAATAGAGAGATGATGTCCCCTTTCTTCCACAACTTGTGGATTTCACTCACGTCCTCCTCTGAATTATGACCTTCCATCAGCGCAGCGGCTTTATACATCGAGTCAAGATGATAAACTTTGATCAAACCCGCATACGCAAATGTTTTTTAATTGCCTGATTGGATGTTAGGCTGTATAAATAATCATGGCACAGAAAACGAAAGCTCTTGGGAAAAAAAAATGTATTGTTAGAAAAGATGTCATGAATGGCAAACACAGGAGAAGCTCACATTGTAACACAGGGACAAAACATATTTCCAAGTCCACAGCGGATCCAGTCGTTCATAGCCAGCTTTGAGTCCGACAAGCTTTTCTCTTTTTACATCTGGCAAAATGACACGAAGCCACAGAAAACTGAAAAACGTGTAACAAAATATTCAAAAGAGATACAAATTCAACCAATAAACACGTTAAATAATTAGCCAACAGACGACATAACAAAATAATAAATACGTAAAGAAATAAATAAGTTTGCTACACTACACGATTGCCATACACAAATTCGGCCGTTTCTTTTATCCGGCCAGTCTCACACATTTGCATCTAGATTTTTTGCATAAAGTCTTTAACACCATAAAAACAATGTTGTGCAAAATGATAGCCACGTCCACAGTTTGACAGCTCACACTGCAGCAGCGCCAGGTAGTTCCCATGTGTCATACTGAGGCCGCTAGTTGGCCGGTGTGTCATTTAGTGCATAATAAATGTCCCAATAGTTACTGTGGTATATTTCCAGCGATCTAGGAGGAAGAACAGCAGGGATTGAAATAAACGCACAAAACAGAAAGAAAAAAAAAACTTTATAGTATGAAATATTTCCAAAGAGAAGTTGATTATAAGAAGAATTGAAGTCATTTTGACTGATTTTATAAATGATATTTGACCAATGCTCATTATTATCCTCTCATGCCAATTTGCAAATCTGATAGAAAAAAAATTAAAATTTTAAAAAGTAAGCAACATATAAGCAAAAAGAGAAAGAGTAAGTGCATTCTGTCAGCATATTTGTTCATCTGTGAGTGTCTGATGTTTCTCCTTGCCTTTTGTCTTTGTGTGTGAAAATCTGTATGTGTGTGTCATGACTTCACTGATTTTTTTCCACTTCAGTGCAGACTCTCACCTGCTTCACCTCTTCATCACTGGTCTGAATGCAGTGACCTTGTCATCCTGCACGGTCCCACAGGTTTCACTGAGGTCAGATGACTGTGTCTCTGTTTTGCCACTGGAGAATCCTGCACACCCAAGTGAAAACAAATCTAAGAAGCTTACTTCAAGCACAAGTTGGCAGAAAGTCCCTCACCACTTTGCAACTCATAAATTGCATTTGTGTACACAAAAATGGAAAATTTTGCAGTATTTGTGTTCATTAATGTGTTTAAAACAGTATGCTTGTGGCCCATTATGAAAAGACAGACATCGATGTTATCTGTTATGTGAAACTCAGCAGGTAAAAGATAGGCATACCTTCAATGGTGGAGTACTGACATGTGTCTGGGAGTGCAGCATAGGATGAACAGTGAAGTTGGAGGCTCTTGGGACCATAGCTGCTAGTGCCATAGACCTTTGAGTGCAAGGACGAGCCCTCTGGAAAGGGGCTCTCAACATTGGTGACACTGTTAGATTCATGAAGGCCTCTAATGCCTGCACATTGTCCAGTGGGAGCCCCGATAAGTCTGGTGCTCTGTAGCTGGCAGTCCCCAGTTGAGTTGCCTGTCCTCAGCTCAGATCCATGCTGCTGAGGGCTCAGAATGACCCCCGAAGCTGCCGTCCGAGCCAGAGACCAAATCCGTGGCTTATCTGAAGCTTCATAGTGAGACAGGGACACAGTTCCTGTGGCTGGACTGGTTGAGGACGGTGCTTTGGACACTACAGGATCCAGGAAGTCATTCGGGAGAGGAGGAAGGGTAGTGACATTCTTGATGGCACAAGGGAAAGAGTGAAAGCTGTTAGTTAAACTCAGGTGTAGTTCGGAGCTGCAGTCTCTTTTTTGAGGAGCTCCAGATCCTGCCATGGTCCTCTGGAGGTCGTGCTCATCCGACGCCACTTTTTCACAGTCACTGTCCAGCTTGTCACAGTCATCGTCATCCATATCCTCCAGATCGCTCAGATGTAAATCCTTTTCCTCTTTGCAATCATTAGAATCTACATGAAAGAACAGATTTTATTTTGTGGTGTTAATTCTTAATATGCTGTTTGTCGTGGAAAAATAATAAATAAATTCAATTAAATAATTTTTAAACTTTAAAAACCTTTTTTTACCGACAAGAAAAAACTCCCAAATCATTACCTTTGGTAACACCGTCTTGCTCACTCTTGTTAAGGTCATCCTTCCTGTCATCATTTGCCTTATTCTTTGGTGACCAGGTCATCTTGTTTTCCTTTTTAAGCCTCCTCCTGGCATTGGCGAACCAGGTGGATACTTGAGTGAGTGTCATTTTGGTGATGATGGCCAACATGATCTTCTCCCCCTTGGTTGGGTAGGGGTTTTTGCGGTGCTCATACAACCATGTTTTCAGAGTGCTGGTGGTTTCACGTGTAGCGTTCTTTCTTCTGGCTGTGCCATTAAAATCTACTGTCCCGTACCTGGAAACACACACACACACACACACACACACACACACACACACACACACACACACACACACACACACACACACACACACACACATTCAGCCAGGGAGAGAGTTGCCATTAGTGCAGGTGGTAAATTATATAGTAGACTACTAATTCAGGTATCCTATATTGTTACTCTCTGTTGTTTGAAATGTATACAGGTTCACTAGATGCAGGTTCCACTATAGAGTTAGACTCAGAACTCAGATCCAAATGTGTCACCAGTGAATGGCTGTTCTTAATGATGTAGAACTTACCTGTCATATTGATACTGTCCCAGTGAGTGATCATAAGGATAGTACGCAGCAGTTTGAGTAATGCCAGAGTGTAACGTGCCCGTGCTGTCCTTAATGTCATACTGTGGATTCTGTAAAAGAGAAGGCAGTTGTTATACATTAAAAACATTCTGAAAGTTTAGATTAAATATGTTAGCATTCTGAAGATCACGAGTTATTTCACATATAAATTAAAGTATCTCAGTTCCATGCTAATAAATAACAAGCAAATGATTCAAATTATGAGTTATTAGAGGCAGAAAAGAATTCCCGTACTTGACATCGGTTTGTCACATATGTATTTTCATTGTGTTTGAAGTATGATGTGATATCCAAAAACATGTGTTGTTAATATATATATATATATATATATATATATATATATGTATATTAGTATTATTAGTTCAATATTGTTTTAGACATAATGCAAAATACTTACATAGACAGTCAACTTTAATTAATTTTGTTTTTTAAAATATAGAGGGAAATAGAAAGAAAAGTTTCAGCTGCACTGCAACAACTCAAACTCCCACTTTTTTTTAAGTAAACAATTTGCTCTAGTAATAGAAGAATCTGATGGCTCTTTCCCCCCACCCCCCAAAATTACAGAAACGAGTGGCAATATTTTAAAAACAAATCACAAAAAGGGGGGTTAACTTTAAATTAACAGTGAATTTGATTCAAATCAGTCATTTTTGACTCTTTTACTCGTTCACCTGTCTTTTTTTTCCACGTTCTTTTGTTGCTTTGAAGAGGGAGTGCGATAAGAGCTGCCGTTGGATTAAAAGACTTATCGAGACGGATATGTTTGCAGTGTGAGATAAATTGATAAACCTAGCTGATCGATCAGCCTGAGACCCCCCTCCCCCTTTTGCGCATCAAATGAGCCCACCAGAGTGGAGTAGATAGCGGATGGGTCGGTGCTGTAGGGGAAGTAGTTGGCGTAGTTCTGGCTGGCTGCGGCCGCTGCGGCGTAGGGAGAGCTGTACATCCCCAGCGCTGCGTTCAGCTCCGTCCGGCTGCTTGCCAAGAGCCGGTTCTCGTAGGACGGGCAGCAAAAGGAGGCAGCGGCGGCAGCGGCAGTCTGGGAGCTGCCTGTCCCGTCAGAGACCGACCTGGAAATCGAATCGCAGCAAGTCGTACTGGGGTTTGCCGACACGAAAAACTGCATGAAGAGAATTGTGGATAGACATGGTCACTGGCTGTTTCATCTCTCATTTGGATGTCTGTGACAACTCTGACGTGACTCGACTATGCTCTGCAAAAATCTTAGCCTTAGTCTAGTTGCTTTAGTGTCTTAAAATCTTAAAGCAACCGGTAAATGTGAGCTGATTTCGTTTGCTGCTTTTGAATGATCACGATTCAGGTGTCATTGCCTTAACTTGTGACCTGCCTTAATTCAAGGTAAGTCACTTTTCAGAGAAATGATAGAAAGTAGGTCGCAGGGAAAAATAAAACGATTAACTCCATCAGATACATTGTCATTGTCTTTTTCCCCCCCACGCTTTAATAACAGTTTTTAATTCACTACTTTAACACTGCATGCGAATGTAAAAGACATACATGGTTGTTTTCGGATATGAAGATGAACAAGAAAAAGTGACCTGCTTAATTTTATCACCGAATTAAAAAAAAAAAACATGTTTCCGTATAAAAAACAAAATGTAATTGCCAGCAAAGTCCCCATTTCAATGTTAAATACAACGATTTGACGTTTACATTCTGCCAAAAGTCAGAATGTTGTCATCTGAGAAGTTGTCTGATAACTTTTCCAGGAGAGTAACTTCTGTCCCCTCATCAACCTGAACTTATTCGAACTTGTCATTTGGAGCAATAAGAATTTATTAAAATGTAAATAAAGCGCTTTAATAAAGATTTAAGCCTTTCAAAATACTCTAATCTTACATGTCAAAACAACTCCATCAGAAAGTTTGCGTATGTGTACAGCATGCTTAACAGCCCAATTACACCACGTAGTGTGCGATAGGTGACATTCATCTCTATTGTCATCAGAAAAACACGTGAGTTCATTCATAATTCAGTGTAATTGGACACGGGTGTGTGTATATCGATATTTGGTTCAACAACAAAAGCTCCACGCGAAAATAGCTGTCAGTACTGTCAAAGCAGTCACTCTTTCGTTTATGTTTTTCAGAAAAGTAAAAGCCTTCTGATTAGTGAAATGAAGAAAAAATATGAATTTAGTCTTGTTTCTGTATACACTATATTTAGGATAAATGAAAAGCAAAGTGTCTTACCTGTGAAGTTGCATTGTAGGGATATCCAAATTGCGAGAAAGACATAGCTGCTTCTTTTGTTACCATCAGGAATATTCTTCACCCTTGATCGATTGCAACCAATTCTACTTCAAATCCACCGTCTTACACACATTTCCACGCACGGCCTTTCGCTCAATAATAGATGACTTCACTCATAGGAGGGAGACTTTAGGCTGACACCAGCTGCAGATTGTTTTATATGAATGAATAATCCCCCCAAGGACCCAATAAGAAATGAAATTAAGCGTCATTAAGTGCAAAAAAAAAATTGTTGTTGTGTTAGCTGAAGGAGGCTTAAAGGATAACGTAAGTCTTCCAAGATATGGACTCTGCTTGTGCTATTATTTGTGGCTCTATAGTTCTTTAGCATTCATCCATGCAAGGGTATCAGCGTGACGTCACTGTAATCCCGGAACGGCAGGGTACCAAGGATAGAATAATGTCTTTGCCAATCACGTCCAACACAGGCTTTTCTTAAGGTGCACTGTACACAGCCTTGTTCCGCTTTAGTAATAGAATTCTTTACCGATTTTCTGAGGTAAAGTCTCGGAAAATTGCACCACTGTTCATTATTATTGAATTGTAACAATGCAATATGGAAACTCTTTGTGAAGTTAAATAAACTAGAAAGACAGACAGAGAGAGAGAGAGAGAGAGAGAGAGAGAGAGAGACACTGGGGATGTTTAGGGTGTCTTGTGAGATATTTCATTACTTTTTCACTTCATCTAGACAAATAGAAATAACACATGTTGCCTAAACTAGAAAAGTCTGCACTATTGTCTGCTTAGATAAAAGTGATACCTAAACGGTTTGTATTATTTACAGTCTATCACAGCTATAGATGGCTGGACCTCTAATACTTTCTTTTTTAATCTCGACCTTTGTTCGCTTCTGGCTCTTTGGCCAGAGGTCCATCCCAGAGTTAATGACGATGATGTTTCTATCTTTCTCTATTAGAGAGAGGGGCAGTCCCAGCAGGAACGGTTAGAGGGGTTTTTGGCAGGTCAATAGACCAGTGATTGATGTGCGCCTGGAGACCTACGTGACCATTACGCGTAATGCGTAATTGTATCAATTAACAAATGGATACATGCCCTTGTTTAACCAACGAGTAACAGAGTGAAAATATGCCTTAGAGGTGAAATCCGAAGAGCTATGCTAGAAAAAAAGACATTGGAAGCCGTGCTCCCCAGTCTAATTAAATATCCGTGCATGGGGGCGACGAGAATTGCATTTTAATTGAATGATGCTCACTTGAAAGATGGGTAAGGAATGATGCTGCCTCACAGTGAATGAAACTAGAAATAATTTTAAGCCTTATTAGATTAGGAGCTCAGCCATTACCAGTTGTCTCACTCTCTCCCATAAACATAAACAAGCTTTACCCTCTTTTCGTGTGTTGAGATGTTACTGGTAGGTAAGAGATCTGTTTATTTCTCTTCTACACTCACCACTTTTGCGTTGGCAGTGACAAAGGTGATCGGTCTAACTGAGTCATATGATCTGCCCATTTCTGCTTGTCTAGAGAAGTGTAAGTTTCCTGCTGTCACAACTGATACCTTGAGCCAAATTTTCCAGTGCCTTTAATTTCCCTGGCTGATGAATGGCTTTGACTCCCCAGGAGACGCATCTGCGATTACAGGCTTTCTCTCCAAGGGGCGCTAAAGAGCCACGTGCTGGAAATTAAGATCTCCCGTTAGAGATTCTTCATAGAGATAAAATGGTCGGAGTTGTCACGGTCCAGGCTTTGAGAAATGCCGTTTTAAACACCCACAGGCAACAATAAGTCTTAGACACGATGCCTTTTGTCCACACAAATGCCTGTTTCTTCTGACAGGCAAGTGAGATACAGCAAAAACTTGTGGACACTGGGCACTTATAACAAACCAGAGTCCGCTATTATTTCCCCTGTTAAAATCCTATTTTGCAAAATTTTGTTTTAGAATTATTTACCTCAAATTCAGCGTAGGGTCACTTGTGTTCATTTATTATAATTTTTTTTCTCGAGTCAAAATTCGCAAAAAAGGAACAGAACGAACAATTTAAAAACCAAATGTATGTACGAAAAAGCCAAGACAACTTCACAATATCATAACGCCATTTCCATTATATTTCTTACTCAAACCATATTTATATATTTGTTTTATCATGATCAGAGAACTACAGCTCTAAAAGAATACTTAAACCTTCTGTTTGTCTGAAATAAAACCTCCTGAATACCTGGTTTTATTTGTAGATAGTTTTACCTGGACATTTGACTAACAGATGTTATCAATTAGTAAAATGCATCATTTTTACGTCAGTGGTGATGAATATCACAATGTATATAAGGAGAATGCACAATTTTAGCCTGTACCACCATTAAAGGAGAATGCGCACACAAGAGAATGTGCACAAGTTAAATGTAATTGCATGCCAGTGGTCATTGCGTTTCTACAAGGGCATGCATGATGGCCTTAGTGCATATGGACAGACTCATGCATAATGCATGCCCAGTAGTCAGTGTAGATCTCATTGAATAAGGCCAAAATGAATGCTAATTGCAATGGCAGACTGGCCACAGTGCCCTTCCTTCTAAATTGTGTGACAACCAAATGTTGGGCCATTTCTTTATACTCTTCTGTCTGGATTACCTAGCAAGCACATGGTAACAAGAGGGTTGTTTTCTTTCTTTTTTCTTTTTTTTTTTAGCATTTAAAAGGCTGCTAGAAACAGTGTTTCTATCATTTATCATTTCTTAGATTTCATTCTTTTTTCCATTAAAAATATTTTAGGGTGAAGTGTGTTATCTCTGTCATCACTATTAACACTATGGTAGGGATATAATTGCAACTTCTTACATCAAAAACTGTTTTTCTTTAGCTTCTTTGTAAGCTGTCTTTAAGTTCAGTCCCTGTCCTTGTCCACAAGCACTGGGTTTAATTCAGACCCAGAATGATGGTGGTAAAATTGACATAATTAATTCTGGAGTACAGTCAGGAGGGAAAAGGAAAAACAGAACCAAAATTCCAATATAGTACAGAGTAAATAAAATGGTTACTGGGTTTATGCATCATGCAGATATAGTTTTTTTATATCAATAAAACAAAACAACAACAAAAAAACCGAAAAACAAAAACAAAGTCACTGCTTGAAGCACTCTGGCAGTTGCAATTTGTAGACATACCATTTGACCTGACTGGTCATATAATAGAACATTTACCTACTAGCAGACAAAGGCATTCACTCTCATTCACTCACGTTATTTAACAATAAGCAAGTCCAAAGCTCCATTATATCTTGTTCTGACAGATCCAAGTGGTAACTAATGAGACTGAGTAATGCATACATTCTCCATTAGAAGCATCACTGAGTGGAAAAAAAAACAAACAAAAAACAAAACTCTAAAGGTTAAGTCAACACTCAATAGCTCCCAGCCCTCTTCTCCTACTTAATACATTTCCTATGCTGACTTAATGAACCACACAAAGCCTTTCTGGTTTTTCATCAGATGAGGAGGAGAAGGATGGAGGAGGGGTTGGGGGCTGTAGTGGTGGAGGTAGAGGGGTGTATGAAATGGTAATAAGGGCAGACAGACAGAGAGATGGAGGAAGAACCCTGAGTTAAGCAGAGGATGAAGCAGCACCTACCTGGAGGTGTGTGATCTCATTAAAGCCAAATTGGTATATGCCAATAAATCCAAGGTACTTGTGATCTGGAATTATTGCGCACACACACATATAGTCCATACACACAAATGTACCCCATGAAAACCATTATTAATATTGCTAAATTACCCAAATGGATGGAAAAGTAATAAATATTGTAATGAGAAATAATAGACCCATGGAGGATATGGTCACAGCAGTGGTCGGTTAACACTAAAACAAACATCTCCAGGGTTGACGAGTAATTACAGTGTGCACAGGGAGTCATTAAAGCTTCATCAAACAGAGAAAGAAAGGCATAGGGTGAGTGTAACATCATGACAATTGTCTCAATAAATCAATCTGCTCTAGAGAAGAAAGGGATAATTGCATGTGATGACAGTACAACGTTGATTACTGTATAAGTAGTGCCACTCACTTTGGTATGGTACAGTTTGATTGGTACCTTGGGTTTAAAAAACAATGTATATTTTGAAAGACTATAATTACACATATAGTTGTTTTTTGGGTTTTTTTCTTTTTAGAATTTAAATCTGTACATGAATGGACAAGCATAATTGGTGTTGCATTTGTACCACTGCCACGCTGATCGCTTGTATTTAGATGTTTAAGTCAAGCGAAACCTGAAATTTGTTGGGAGCCCTGTGTCTCAGAGGCCCCTGAGGCTCACGGGATGCAATATGTGAGTGAGTGAGAGAGAAAGAGTGTGTGGATATGCAGGCATGTGTGTTGTTTGTGTGTGCTGGCTGGCAGAGTCCCCTTGAGGCTCTACTGTAAAGCTATCATCAGTGGTGGTGTCAGGGATTTGTTGCTTGTCACTGAGTGAGAGAGGGAGTCCTGGCAGTAACTCTGGGAAATAACTGCTTATGGAGAGAGAGCCTTGTTACACAGTTTGTCTGAGTGTAGATGTGTGCAAGAGATAGATAGATAGATAGATAGATAGATAGATAGATAGGCAGAGAGCGAGGGAGAGAGAAGGACAGAGAATAAGTGGGAAAAATTTGTATCTATTTTCTCCACATGGTATCAGGAGGTCTATGTTTGAGTATATAAGCAGACTGCAGGTCAGTCATATGGTGTATGTTTCCTTGTGTCAGCTTTAATGTGGAGGCCTTAGGCTCTTTGTCCATGTGAACTCTTGTTCACAAGTGTTGTGTATCCATGTTGCCGCATGCTATGGTAGCAATACAATATCTGTGCCTTCTTGTGCATTAACTTTGAAATTTGGAAATAGACATGATCAAAAACATCACTTCGGCCACTGATAATATGGAGTATGTTTACGCTAACACTTTGCTACCATGCCCATGTTTGTGTATGTGTGGTCTTCGTTGAGATGGGTGATGACTTCTAACCAAACCTTCCCTCAAGGCAGAGGGCTAGCAGCAGCAGCAGCAAAGCGCTGCTGTCAGGTAAATACATGTATCCTCAAAAAAAAAGAAGAAAAGGAAAGAAAAAGAAACTCCTCAGGAATGATGAATGGAGGGCTCATTTTCTCATTGACAATCATGTATTTCTGAAATCGCATGTTGGCGTATGACCAGGAATCAAGGGCCCGAGGGCCATGAAATTCACTCAACTCATAAATGATCATGTCAGCGTTCAAATGTAGGAAGAAAAGGGAAGACGGGGTAAACTGCTGTTACATGGTTTCCATCTGACTGCAGCTGCTAAATCCACAGCAGCGTTGAGGCCTATCGCTAGGGCCCACGGAGACTGAAAGACAGTTCCTATTACTGTCAGTCCAATTACTGGCCGCAGTACAGCCACTGCTGTCAGCACTGGACCAGTCATGGTATGTATTGGCATCTTTTCTCTCATGTATGGCCCTACATCCTCAGCAGGGAATCTTGTCAAAATTGATTTCAACATTATTGTATTATCTTGTTGTTGAATTAGCCCAGTACATATGAATCATAGTTTGCGTTAGGATGCATTCAATGGAAACAATTAAAATTTGTGAAAAAAAGCATTATGATACAATAGCAAAATGGCTGCAGTATATTCATTATGGCTTTATCTGTCCATGCGGTAATCCATCACATATATACATATACAGACCTAAAAGTGGGGGAAGTGATGAAACGTGGTATAAATATTGAAACACTCCTCAGTACAGAGGACAGAGCACTTCGTTGAGTGTGTCTGCTGAGCTAGTGTTGCACCACATGGAGACTAAAAAGGCCCAGCCCCATCTGGTCCTGGTTCAGTCTGGTTTACTGGAAAATGGTGCCAATACAAATAGCTGAGCTTGATGTTTGTTTGCATAAATTGTTTTGAAAGGCTTCACCAAGAGTTTTTTGGGTGGATTACGGGAGGGAAAGTTGGGGAGCCAGCCATGGTGAAATAATCCTCACTGAGCTGACAGTTAGATTTGCTCTTCTTTAAGAATAAAATAAATAAATAAATAAAGATTGTTTTGGATTTTTCTTTTCTGTTCCTGGCAGTGAACTTTTCGGTGGATGTGCGTGCATAAAACGTGGGTGTATGATGATGGAGAATGCTGAACTGCTCTCTTTTCTCTCATAACATAGCAGTGTCAATTTTGATAACATCAGTGTTGCATTTAACACATGCTCGTAATTCAGCTGGAAGTTCAGAAGCCCAGTGGAATGCAGGGAAATGTCTCTCTTCCTATAAACCTTACGTATTCTCTTTGAGTTTACTCCCACAGGTCAATGAAACACCAATGGAAAGGTTAAAGCCAAAGAGCAACGCTGTGTAGTGAGGTGAATTAGTCAGATAAACACACACACACACACACACACACACACACACACACACACACACACACACACACACACACGTGTGTATGTGTGTGTGTGTGTTTTGTTTTGATTGCCCCACTTGGCAAAGAGACATAGTAATCAGCTGGTTGCCATAATCAAGTAGCTTTAGCTTTTGCTAGAGGTATATGAAAATCTGCCTGATTGATTTCATGCCCAGGTAAGTGTGCCAAGTCAGCACTAAGTGGTACCAGATTGATTTTTGTGTGGGTTGCATGGATGCCCAAGTCACAGCAAGAGCTGAGGTGGAAATCACAGTTTTACCAATGAAAGTTCAGTTGTTTGAGCCCTCTCTTCTTAAATTGCTGCTTAGTCAGTGGTTAACTCCCAACTAAATCCAGATGCAGCTAAAACATATTTTTTTTCCTGCGGCATTTGTCTTTGTCTTCAGCCACATTGTGTCAGGCCGCAGAGCTAATGATGTGTATTATTGCATTTGTGGACAAAAGTCTGAAATCTTTTGAATGTGGGCTTGACAAACAGTGTTTCAGAAGCTCCCAGTGTGAAGCAGTATAAATACAATAACTTCTACAAGAACAATACAAGAAGTTCTTCCCATGTTTTTTTCCCCTTGGTGAATTTATTGCATCTGAAAGTTACAAAATATTCCATGTTTCAATCTCAAGGTTATAAGAAAGCAGAGAAAATCAAATCCTGTTTATATTTAGTGGAAAACATAAGTTTACACAACCAAAATCCAGTATCGTCCAGTATGATGTTATGCTTTTTGGCTCCTACAGTTTCAGCCTCATCAGTTGGATTTTCATTCTCATGTGGTTATTCTGATTCGTTTTCTGTCCCAATTCAAGCTCTATGAGCAGACCTAAGACAAGAAGAAAGGGGGAAAAAAATGGGGCACCCCCAGCTTGACTCCATTCAACTTAAAGCAGATGTTACATGGTTGCCAACATCAAAAGAGTCTGTTAACTGTGGAGAAGATGAAATCATATACCTTTGATTAGCCTTTTCGCTTGGTCAAGTAAAATAGTTTGTACATGGTTGCTGAATGTACCCTGACCTTGGCCTCATCGCAAATACATCATCGGATTACAGCAAAAAAAAAAAAGGGGGGGGGGGGGGGGGGCAGCTACTCATGTTTCAATTTTAAGATGTTAAGGCTAATTTCTGATTTGCTGATTGTCAAGCTTACTTTGGAGAAGGCAAGAAGATTGGATCAGATCTCCACAGCCCCCCTTTCCTGGATGAACTTGGACATGTTCTAGTAGGAGCCAGTATCCTTGAAATATAACTTGGCTCCTTTTTATACTCCTTTTTATATCCTCTTACCCTGCTCAGTTCAAGATGTTTTACATTTTGAAGTTGGGATGTCCACATTGTAGACATGCCTTCCACTTATTTCAAGGCTATTTATTCTGAAGACGATAAGGAGTAAAATATGGAAAAGAAAGTGGTGCAGGAGGCAAAGGTGGGGCGACAAGGCATTCATTTTAAATATATGGTGAATGAGAGTCCTTCAACAAGTGTTGTGTTTACATTGCTTGTGGGAAAATAAATCCGTTCCGGCTGTGTCTAAGGGGGCTGTAACACAGCTCTTTGGTAGGGAGCGCAGCTTAAATTCCAAGCAGCAGCAGCAGCAGCAAGCACAGTAATGTCACCCCAAGGTGTTGGGAGTAAATATACAGTGCTACCTCTAGGCTAAATAGGGGAAAGAACACAGAGATTGAAGTGTACATCAGTGACAAAGTAGAGCAACAGCTTTACCTAGGAGCAGCAAAAATGAGAATAAATAATTTGCAATATTATTTTGTGATTGTGCTTTTCATTACAAAGTTCACACATTACAAAAGTAACAGAAAATCTTGCACCTGATAATACTTTCACCAGAACAAGGCATAGAAGCTGTAAAATTGAAAAAATAAAATAAAATAATAACTTCAGCCAAGGTTGTCTAGCTGGGAGTCAGCTGGGTTCTTTAGCACTTTTCACTCATGTGGTGGTGAAACAATAATTGTTCTGTCAACACCGTGGATGTACTGAATGAAGAGAATAATATCTGACATTATGTTATGTAACAAAAATAATTTTCAATGACACAGTATTATACACATTTTAAGGAAATTATTAAATCCTTTGGTTGAAACACAGGATTTAATCTTTCATCAGGTCGTAACTTGGGCAAGTTACAAGTATTTTGTCAGAAGCGGGCCAACACACATTTTACATTGAAACCTTTAAATTCTTACGATATTTTAATTGGTTTCTCATAATGATCTGTTTTCTCATAATGTTATGTATGAGAAATTGAGATAATAAGAATGGCATTATAAAAAGGACATACTGACACTAACTACACCCTTACTCTGGTTTATAAAATGCAAGCGCACTGGGGCTGATAACAGCACAGATTTTATACCTGGTTTTACAGAAGCAACCATGTGAGCTGAGAATGTTTAAAGGGGTCATTGTCATATTGTGGCATAAAACTACCCACTGTACAATATGCCACACTGCCATGTGTGTTTCAAGCATGAGCCTTTTTATTGGCTCAAATTGGTGATTTTTTTTTTTTAAATCTGTAGTGACTGTGTGTACATACTGCAGACTGTGTGGCTGTAGTACGTGCTTGACCTTTGCCAGTAGGACAGCAAATGCAGTGGAAGAGTGATACCACTGTGCGGTCCTCTAATCTGCTCACTTAGCCCTGGCTTTGGGGCTCACTTCGCTCCACTTCATCTGAAGCTTTCACATCGCTAATGGTATTTTCACATACTGCAGCTTGTCTGCATTGCCTTTTTCTCATTCTCCTTCTTTCTCTAAATCACTCTTACTTTTGTCTTCTTTTTTTCTTATCGGCTCTTTAAGTCCTTGACTTTACTTCAACTATCTTGTCTAAGTGCAATCTTGGTAGGCAGTGTGGCATCCACGGTTATAATGTATATAACATTCTCATTCTCTCTTCCACTATCGTGTCTCTGTACTTAGTTTTAACCATTGCATACACACAGAAACACTACAGCAGTCCAGATGAAGTGCAAACCTTGACTCACAAAGAGGGGATATATGGAGTACAGTATACTCTCACTCTCTCTGCTTACCTTTATCCCCGTCTTTGTCAGCACTAATGTAATCCAGTTGTAGTAGACATATAGACTATCAATGGATCCTCAAAAGGCTAAAGTACTGCCTTTCAGTTATTGTACTCATCACTAGATGAATACAAAGCGTAAAACATAGAAGACAGAACAGTATCAATGAGAACAATATTAAGTTTGTTGCATTCATTAAACTTCATTAAAGTGAAGTTTAATGGGTTTTTAAAGG
This sequence comes from Tylochromis polylepis, assembly GCA_015107715.1. Taxonomy (NCBI): domain Eukaryota; kingdom Metazoa; phylum Chordata; class Actinopteri; order Cichliformes; family Cichlidae; genus Tylochromis; species Tylochromis polylepis. Next base: position 76,405 of record VVHJ01029484.1, read on the forward strand.
GTGATAGCAAGGACAATAAATAATATGCCATTTCATTATTAACAGCTCCTTAACTCACCATTTGTGAACGCAAGAGTAATGCCTACTTATGTTGTAAGATATATGAGATTATATGTGTTTTTCCCTTATTGTTTTCCAGTGTTGTTGGAAGCTTGATATTAAACTTGCGTGGATTTTGTCCTGTGAGCTGACTAGATCAGACTTACAGATAAACAGACAACATGTGGAACTTTTATCATTATGGAGGGACTTCCACGAATGCTCATCAGATAATTATATAAAAATTAATAGATATGATGATAAATAATATCACAAATTGTGCACATTTTCTATTTATATATTGAAACCAACAATAAAAAACATTAAATACATTAAAAAAAAAAATGAAATGAAATTTGCATTCCTTCCAATTTCCAGTGTTCTTCAGCATCTAAAGTCTAAATATAAATATTCTGTTGGGCTTTCCATTTAATAATATCATCAAAGTAACATGGAAAAATTTAGTAGGGTAAAATACAATATTTTACAGGGTGTTGGTCCTGCTGTATCTTAAAAAAACAGTAATTTGCTGTATTTCTTTCCTACTCATCCTTGTCTCTGTCGTCTTCCTTCCAGCCCCATCCAGACTTTCCTCTTTTCTTTCTCCATCGCACCTTCTCAAGCTGTCGACACGCTGGTTCGCAGGGTTTCCTTCAGGAAGGAGAGGTCCATGTTCCAACCACAGCCTGATAGAGGGAGCCCGATAACCCCTGAGACAAGTACTATACTGCCAGCTGACATGAAGCAGATGTCCTCCTGACCCCTTTCTCTTTGGGAACAGGAGACCAAATGAAAATACAGGGGGGTACTTGAATATCAGCAGTGCTATTGTGAGGGTGTGAACTTATTGGTGCACAAATTATGAGAATAACATTTAGGTTATGGAAGATCAGTTATTATAGAGTAAAGATTACTGAATCCATGAGTAATTAGAAAAACAAAACAAAAACAAAACAAATATTGTTACACGAGTAAACTAGCGTTCCTAAGTGTTCCTTATAAAGAGTGGGCAGTTTAGACAAATTCAGCATTCCTGACAGTTAATGTCACATGCAGTTTTTGTGTCACACAGAGACCTTAGAAAATTATGTAATGTACATCCCCAAGCCTTTCACACACATACAGGCCCACACATGCACACTGGTCACCCACTTGGAGAGTAAGTTGGAGCGGAGCATGCACAGAGACCTTAGAGTGCTGTGACCTTATTACTATTCAGAACCAACGGTGAGAAGACAAGTAGTGCTGCTTTCCCAGTACAGCTCACCTCCCTGCTAGTAAATGATGTGCACGAATGTGTGGGTGTATAGGGTGGGCAGCAGCTTCCCCTGAACTCCACTCCTTGCCACTACTACACAGACACACACATACTCACTTCCTCCTGGGAGATATGGGGGCCTCTGCTTTCTGTCAGGGTGTCTTCAGCTGCAGATCCCTGGGGCCTCTCACTTGGTGGGAATCTGGTCTTCTCACTCCACAGCCACCCCCCCCTCCCCCTCCTCCTCCCTACAGATGAGAAGGAAAACAAGACCTGAGGAAAGCACTGCAGCTCATCCTCTCCTATCGTCCCCTGTATTTTCTTTGCCATCTCAATGCTTTGCCCTCGTCCCCTTCACTTCTTCTCTTTTGGCTGTGATCGATAACGTTAATTGGCTCACCGAGTCAGTGGTACATTGATTGTGGTCACTAATAAAAGGGCTATTGATTGGCACTTTGTTTAACACTGGCCCATGCAATGAGAGCTGCCCTCTAATGCTATCCTGACAGCAACCTTTTCCTGTTTGCCAGTCTTTTAATGTAATAAATTATGTCACTGAATTAAGGAGACTTTTCTTCTCTCACTAACAGCATGAGGACAGTTTGTGGCTCCTGAAAAACAGAGAGACAAAGCACCTGAGAGCTTGAGCAACAACTTGTCACTATGGGTACTAAACTTAGTGCTTTGTAATATAAAAACCACAGATGGTTAACATACTGCTATACCATTGATACCTGAATTTCATTCTTGTATAACCAGTACATAATAAAGTGAATTGTTGTAAACCTGGATTTTTTTACATTGCATTTTGTTTATTCAACGGCAGAGAGACATTTAAACAAAACGATGTATTGTGGTTTTAGAGATAGTTTGGTATCATTTTCTATTATTATTGGAAAAACAATGCATACCAGAAGAACATCTGTTTTCTGTGCACAGTACATTTTTGTACAGAAGGCATACTTGCACTTAATAAATGGTGGAAATTAGGTATACCACAAGGAAATCAGAGCATGAGTTTGGCCAAATTACAAATTACAGTTTAGCTCTGTTTATACAGTTGAACTAGCATTTATTGAAGGAGTTAAATAAACAAGATAAAACAGAACTGTAAGAAATAGTAACATATACAAATGCAGAGGTGTCTAAAGCTTGAGGTCACAATCTGTCCTATTTTGGAAGATATTTGGACAAAGAACAATAAAACGTAAAACACGCAAGATCAAGAATAAATATTTCTGATAAATTTCAGATGATACTTTATAGTCATGCAGGCAAATAAAAAAAAAAGAAGCTGTGACATTATGTAAACTTTTTTCTCCAAAAGAGTAGCTGAATTCTTCGAAGCAGCATTCAGATGGCATTTTTATCTACTAAACAGAGGCTGACTCAAGTAACTGAACTTAAAGCAAAAAACAAAAAAGAAAGAAACACCACACCATAACAATATACATCTAACTTTGATCACCAACAGATGAAAAAAGCAAATTCAGAACAGACACAGATTTGGCTAACTATATATAATAGCATAACCTCTAATTATCCACATCATAGCGGCATGAAAAAAAAAATCTCAGCACAAGGGTGTATATACAATAAGAAGGTTCATAAAGGGAGCAAACGAAAACCCTTTATTCTGTATCTTTGTGGAGAAGTATTTATAGTGCAGAAGTCCAGCATGACAAAGAGCCAACATATAGCCAAACACTACCTTAAGTTATTTCATACATTTATTTTACTTGCCAATATTTACTATATATCATGTATAATTCTTTGCACATTAACTGACTGAAATGTTGCAACCAACAAGAACATTGTTCTACATTTGCTAATCCAGATCTTTTAGAATTTTACAAGGCGATTTTCACCTTAAACTTTTAGGAGACATGCTCTCCTCCTGTTAGGACATGCAGATTGACAGGAAACAACCTACACAATATTCTCAACATGAACTCAATATCCAGTTTTATTGCAATTAGCTGCATGCGGTTCTTTACAGAGCAGTCTGAGAGCGTTAGTGAGTCAAAGGCAGGTCTCCTGAGTAAGAAGATGAAAACTGGAAATGGGGTGTAAGTACCTCCATGAGAGATTTAATTATCGCCATTAAATATTCAATGATCAATAGAATTTGTTTTAGCCGATCAATAGGTTGCGAGGCCTGAGAAGGACAATGTGCATAAGTTACTATTTGCATTTCAAAGCAGCTTGTGTCACATGGCCCCATCGGAAATCCATACCATTTTGTTAGGCAGTATTTCATATTTAGCTGCTTTATCCCCTTATCACTGACTGCTATTGATTCCCTTCCCTTTATTTACTGCCTGCAAACTGCCTTAGGTTTAAAATGTCAAAATGTTTTTAGGGAATCTGATATACCTCCATCAACCTTCCTCATCTCATATCTATCTCTGTATTTTGCTCCCCCTCTGTCTCTCTTTTTAATTCCCCTGCTGCTCTTTCCTCTCTCTTCCTACTTCGCTCTCACTACTCCTCAGTAGAGTTGAAAATTAAACCTTGTCATCTTCCCACCCACTGTACAGATCTCTGCTCATTCGGTTGTGAATCTGCACATTATTCAAATAAATATCTCAGAAGTGTCAGGGGAATACTCTGAGCCACTTCAAAGACTCTCCTCCACCCCCCAGCTCTTTCAATGTTGCTTGTTCCCGCTGGAGTCCTATTTTGTTTACCTGAACTGGCTTTAATGGCTTGTTTTTCCCAGTGCCTATCACTAGTTCAAGAGCAACATTTAGCCAAGTTCAAGTGCATGCATGTTCAGGTCTCGCCTAAGCTTTGATTGTTCTGCAACATTGAGCGTCATGTAATTTATTTTTGGCCACAAACATTGTTATTCATTGACTTCCTTGCACTCTTTCACCTGTTTTTTTCCCCCTTTTTAAATTCTATGTTTCCCCTTTCTTTGCTTTATGCCTCTTACTGCAGAGGAAAACAACACTTTTCTTTGCTTTTTTTCTCCCCAACCTTTACTAATTCAACCAGGTAGTTTCACCTGGTGGGGTGTTCTTTAAAAATGTCTAGAAGGCACAAGGCACGGCAATATAGGCCTCAAAGAATTATACAGAGTTCACTAGAGGCCAAGCATACAAAAAATCCCCTGCAGGATGATGCCTTAAACTGCTTTGTTAAAATATACTGACTTCCATCTGTTACTAGCTATAAAACACTGGTTAAAATATAGTGTTTTCCTTTGCGCTACATAGCACATTATTTCTATTTATGAGCAGGCCTATCTATCACAGCAACCCTCAACCAGGAGACCGCAGAGGTCAGGGAGTTAACCTTCAGAGACCTGAGGGCAGCGTGAAGCACCATCAGTGCCATCAGGATACATGGCCTCAGCACTGCTGCGCAGCTGGGGGAAGGAAAATCTGGATGAAGTGAATGGATGTGTATGTGTGCAAGTATTTGCTTCACATCTGTAGGTGCCTCCGTGCATCTGTCTTGCTTGTGTAAATAACAGGGTCATGAATGATGGTAAAGTTGCTTGTAATAACCTCAAAGGCAGAAAGAGACATATACTGATTGGAGTATAATGTATGAGTATGTAAAAAAACCCAAACTTTTCACTGATATGACCTGTCACTATGTGATTTATAACCTTTTGGAATTGCTTCAAATATTCTTAAAACATAAGAGACAGATGAATATGATTATAAAAACACATATTTTGCAATATTTTAAGCTTCCCAGTGAAATCCCTTCATTTTTAGATGCCTGCAAGACTAAAACCGAACGTTTGTTGGATATTTTACAGCAGAAATTCAGCTTCAGCTTATCATTTGCTGTGAAACCACCACGACAATGGGAGGTAATCCTAGCATATTATAAAAATGCTGAACTTTATTCACTATGGTTATTCACACAGGTGGCAATTATGCAACCTGAGTTGTTCTGTCTTTTTGTTGTTGTTGTTACTGAAATTAAGGGAAAAATTATGCGGAGGACTAATGCTTTCTTCCATGGAGTTTAGGCCCTGCTGTGAAAATGTTCCTGTTGGGGGTAACACTTCAGCGCATGTGCGACATTTCCGATTTGTGTGGGCAGACTGAGAAGTGGCGGTGACAGCAACAGTAGGTCGCAAATGTATTCGTCATAAAACATCCCCCCGTTTTAAAATTTACATCCACTGCTTTTAATGGAGGTATTTACAATGGTACCTCACCAATAAAACTCAGCTAATTGCTGGCTGCAGTGCCAGGTGTTTGAACCAAGCTTGCTAGCTTTAGCATTAGGTAGACCTCAGCAGACTGCAGATACTGAACAGGGAGAAAAGGGGAGCTACTGGTTTTTGCTTTTTTTGTTTTTAGTTTTCGTAATCTATTTATCCACTCTTATCAGTTCTCTTTTTGGTTTAGCTATCTTATTCCATCACTTTAAATTTCACTGATCTAGACAATTGCCCATCCAAAATGCAAGCCTTCAATTTGATTATACATGCTGAAAGACATCACTCACCACTGGCCCGGACACTTCAGCTTGTATGCTTAAATTGCTCCCAGCAGAACCCTTAATCTGGGCGGAAATCAATACGGCTTTTACTGTCACATCGGAGGGGCGGGGACCATGTATTGATGTTCAGATGTCATTTCGAAGGTGGGGGATTTGATGTTTCAGTCCTCTCCTCAGCGTGGAGATGGCACGATAGATCAACGGATGGTGTCTCGCTTTCTCCAGGGTTTTACTGGAGCTTTGAGTTTGGAGTGAAATGTGCAGTTGAATCAAAACGTGCTGAGATTACAAAGGAAAACCAGAGGAAAAGGTTTACGGAAAGATTCAATTGATTTTTTTGAACGGTTTGAATTAAAGTCTGATATCTTAATTGGGTTATTGTAACTGTAAGCGCCTCACCTTAGCAGGATAGAAACTGCTGTTTTAATAGACTGCTTCTGTGCTATTATGTTTTCTTTCTATAAAAATATTTTTAAATTACGGAGATTTCTGGAGAATGCTTGACATTTTTGAAGTCAGGTGATGTGCAATTCTTAATTTGGACTTTCAGGCACCCACTTCTTATTTATACTACCTATGTATACCAAATGTTTCAGGTGACATACTTAAAGTTTATTGCAACAAATATTTAATGCTAATCAATATACACTTTGTCTGAAGTGTGTATAGAGATACATTGTCTAAACTTTAAGTTTGTAACAGTCTGTATGTTATCTTTGCCGCATAACGAACTGAATGAAGAAGGAGACGCCATGGACCATTGTGCTGGAAACTGATGCTGACTGTAGTTCGGTCAAATTCAAAAACTCTTAACTTTTAATCCACGTAATCAAAGCCTCATGCTCTGTCGTTCCTCCATAGCAGATTCTGATCAGAGTGGCCAAAAACAGTATGACATAAAACATGTGTCTGAGGCTGTTTTTGCTTCATTATCTGCAGATTCAGCCTTTTATTATTTTGAACTGTTTAAGGTGTTACTGTTTAACCCAGTGTTGAAACACAGATGTCTTGCTTCCATTAAATCTGTTATCCAAGTTATTTACTTTGTGAGTAACCAGTATTGATTATTTTTTCTTACCCTTCTGTATCTGCTTCATCAAACACACTAGATAATGAGATTGCTCTTTTGTTTTGTTTCACACCACATCACCTCTCCTTCAGTCTTTCTCTTGCATTCATATTTATAGATCTATCTTTTCCCCTAACTATCAGTCTCCATCGCTCTCTGTCCCTATCCCACAGTTTCTCTCCAAGGAGTCTTGCCTCCTCTCTGACAGCTTGTGGGCCCTAGAGTCACATTTCAGGCCTGGCTGCTACTTAAAGGCCCATAATCTGCTTGGCGAATGGCTACAGTGTGGCGGCCTGAACGGAAGCAAATTATTCGCTTTAAGGACTCCTGCTGCTGTGGGACCCGGGGCTAGTGGCTGGTGCCGTTAACGTTAACACACACACACACACAGTGTGTAAGCCATCATTATTTATTTAGCCCGTTAAGTGTTTAAAGTGGAAAGGGTCCGTCGGGACGTAGCATGGTTGATGAAATTATTCCACATATATATATGGTTAAACCCTTCAGGGAGAGAGAAACATAGAAACATCGGGAGACGGAAAATGAAGACTTCCCTTCATTTCAGATGCAAGGTCAGATCATAGGGGTGTTCGTGGCTGACATGGTGATATTACAGAACTCACAACATGGGAGGAATTCCCTGTGATGAACAGTGTAGGTTTCCTGAGACTGTATGTGTCTATCAAACATAAATAATAACAATAATTATAATAATTTGATAGACTGTAACCAGTTGGCAGTTTCCCATTTAGGCTTTACAACTGATTTACATTCTTTAGAAAAGTCTCCTCCAAAGATAAATATCAGTATCTTCCAATATTTGCTGTGTCACAGCGAGGTCTGATTGATCTTAAAGCATGTGTGTTGTGTGTGTGCTGTGTGTCTTCATCCAGGTGCATATGCTTGATCACAGTAATCGACAGAGGGGACATCATATTTGTTTTCTCTATGTATTTCTGGAATAAGGAGTCCCAACATAAATAAGTAATCATTGCATGGTGGCCCTCCCATAACATGTTGGGCCAGTAGCACTTGCCCCCCAGTAATGACACCATTAGGTTACAGGACTGAAGTAAGCAGTTGAGAGTTTACCTCTGGGAATCTATTCTCTGTTTCCATCCTGCCGTACCTAATCGTGACATTTACTGGAGGGTTTACACCTCTATTTGCAGCACTGGTGCAACAGCAGCAACAGAAATGCAACTTTTTCCTTTTTTTCTTTGCTCGCCACAATAATGGCAGAACAAATGGAAGAAACAGTGTTTTGTGGTCATCATACATTGATAAATGTGCCATACAATTAACTGATGCTAGCGCTTATGAACACCCCTCCCCCCCAAAAAAAAAAAAAAAAAAAAAACATACACAATTGAAAGCTGCTAATACAGTGAAAATCTTGGTAAATGTTGAGAAAATTAGCATTTTTCATAATAATAAACATAACACTTCGTAAGAACAACCACTTAAATATTACTAAATATTATTAACTACAGTGATGGGAAGTAGAGACAGATACGGGAATGAAGGCGAGGGGTTGGTGGTTGAACAGATTGAATGGCTAATGAAATGGGTACCTCCAGGCCTGAATAAATTCTCTGGTCTGGCGATCCCCCAGGATGCTGGCCTCCTAGGGAGATTAATGACCACTGGGCCATAGTATAATGAAGTAGTTTGCCTTGGCAATGTGCTTGTGAATTCATCACGGTGTCCACAAGTGGGCTGGCCAAGCACAACATCTTTATAAATCCCCCTCACTCTTCTCTCCCGCTGCTGCTGATTTATGGTTCCACCACCCCCAAATGGTTTGCCCCCTCTCACCAGACCCCGCCCTGGCTGACCATCACTATCCTACCAAAATCCAGGTCACTGCACTGATGGGGAAGAAATGGGAGGCTAATCAGATAATGGGAGGTGAAAATGGGCGAGAGTGAGTTGGAATCTCCAATTTGTCAAGCTCTGCCCGTCTCAGCTTTTCATTCTCTTTCACCTGCACACACATCTTGTAAAGGTTGATCCCCTCTGTTTTTGATGTCTCTAAAGATACTAGTTAACATCATATTTGACTGGTAGTGCATGCAAGCTGAGGATTGTCTGTAACCTGTGAAGTGATTTAAACATTTTAGGTCATTATAGAATTATTCCTTTGGTATTCAGTAACATACATTTAAAAATAATAATACCTCTTATTATTATTAAAAAAAAAAAAAAATATATATATATATATATATATAATCTTTATTTCCTTACACTGGGTTTCATTTTGTCAGAATATAATGAGAAGCTGGTCAGTTGTGCAAGAAAAAATGTGGATAAAAAGTGGATAACAGAGAGACGGGTTCAGTTGCTGGCAGTGATGCTTTTGCTGTTCATGCAGTTTTTGCAGGCTGGAAGGTGGTGCTTGATAATGTCTATATCAATGCACCAGTCTCTGCCCCTGATTGGAACAATGGTCTGGGTGATTAAAAATTGGTATTATTTTGGGAATTTGTACAAAACAGTTGGCAACAATTCCCATAGGTTTCTTGACCTTTGAGTTTGAATTTTGTAAGTTTTGTTTTCTAACTGGAATTAGAAATGAAAAGCATGTTTTTATTTCATTTTATTTATTTATTTACTTATTTTTTGGAGGCTATCTTCATATGGAAGCCCTTGCCTTGATTCTGTTGAACTGTCTCTTAATTCAGTTATTTAGACCTTAGACCTTCTTTCCAACTGACATGACAGTGTAAATCATGGGGCTGAAGTTCTTCTACATTAGCTTCCGTTTTGATAAATGAAGCTAATGTAGAAGGACTTTAATCCTGCATTCTTTTTGAAGGCCACCAGATGGCGATAGTTGCGGTTGCAGAAAACTTCCAGTGTTATAGAAGTCTATGGGAAAATTGCTTTCAGCCTTGAACTCTGTTAACATTTTACTGATTAATTCATAGGCTCAGTCACCCATTTTGGGTCATCCTGAAAAAAACGTAAAATCAAGATTTACAAAATCTGTTTTGTAACTGTGCCGTACCATGTTTTAAAATGGATTATCTTTGGTAAGAAATTGTACTAGTTAATCTGTAGTATCAAACTGCTCACTAGCTAACAACGTATCAGTCACAAGTGCAGTTTCACAGTCAGACCCACACCTCACATCTGATTTTGGAGATGTAAGCAAGATGGCGACCGTGAAATGCTTATGTCAAAGCTTCAAAGCTGGACTTCTGAAACAAACAGGAGATATCACTGTTGCTAAATGTCCATCCTTAACATTGTCTGTGCTAGTGGCGGGGGGGGGGGGGGGGGGGTGGTTGTCTCCCCC
>VVHJ01029484.1:86561-97731 GCA_015107715.1 Tylochromis polylepis
GGGCGCTGTTCTTTGGGGGGGGGGGGGGGGGGGGGGGGGGGGGTTGTATCTATGACCCTGGTGTTGCACATTAATAACATAGAATAAGGTATTTGGTTTTCCCCTCCTACATTATTCATCCGATTTTAGTAAAACTTGCAACCACTGAGCGTCATGTGGTCTTCACCCAAATTGTGCTCAAGGTCAAAGTCATATATGTTATTTTACAGGGACGTTTCCATTTTCACAAGAACTACTACTCCTTCTACAGTGTTGGTCATAGTTTAGTGAAACACGATTAATTTGTACTGGATATGACCGTTTGTCAGCCTCCTTGACTTATCAGTAGATTTTAATTCTCATCAAAATGTCAACCAGTGACATCAAAACTTACAACTTTCTTTCTGTGCTTCACACATTATTGTGAATTGTAATAGATCATGAGTCGGACGTGCTACTATAGCATTTATGTTCTGGTACCAAATGTGGAAATATTCGCACATAACAGTTTATGTGCCTGACATCCCTTTCTCTCACAGCAGTGAGCGACACGCTTCAGTTCACCTCATTGTTGCCAAGTTAGTGACGTTGTCACAAGATTTAGCATTTCCTCATTTGAAGCATGAACCTCATTTGAAGGGTGACATCTACCGCTGTCTTTTCACCTGTACCATTCAGAAAGGCACCTTCTATGTAGACCAAGGCTAAGAGCTGTAGAGTAAGAGACCTTCCTTTCCTTCCATTCTCTTTGAGTGATAAATTACCAAATTGTATTCTGCAACTCACCTGCAGGAGCCATGTCCTTATTTTCTTTTGTACATATTTCTTGTAGATGGATGTAACAAATATTATGTTCATGTTTTAATTTGCACAAAATTAACACAAAAGGAATGAAATTAGAATTTAAATTGGAGTTTGCATGTTCTCCCCGTGTTTGCGTGGGTTCTCTCTGGATACTCTGGCTTCCTCCCACAGTCCAAAGACATGCAGTTAGTAAGGTTAGGTTAATTGGTGATTGTAAATTGCCCATAGGTGTGAATGTGAGAGTGGATGGTTGTCTGTCTCTCTGTGATAGCCCTGTGGCAGATCGGCCTGTCCAGTGTGTACCCTACCTGTAACCCTATGGTAGTTGGGATAGCCCCCCTTGTGGCCCTGATAAGGACAAGTGGAAGAGGATTTTAGTGCTGTGAAGAAGGAGGCTATGCAGCAGTGCAGCTTACTGATAAAGTAAATGACAACAACTGGAAGATTTACTCTTGTCCTAATAATGGAAACTTAAAAATGAGGCACATATTAAAACTTTATATAACCACACTCTCATTGTAGCATGTGATGAATGCTGTGTACACCTAATTGTTAATAAATGTTGGATATCTCCAGTGAGTAGCTCAGCCTTTAATGCATTCTCACCAAAAGACAGGCCTGTGCCCCCTATTGCTGAGACATTGCCAGCCTGTTAATGGGTGAGGACTGATGAGCCCCAGTGTTGCACAACTCTGCTGGGCTCATAAACCCTGTCTATTTGATAACCGATGCTCCATATGGAATAGTGACAAAGAGATTAAAGAAGAACAATAAAGCACATTCAGGGATATTTAGATTAAAATGCATTTAATTGGATTCTCGCATAACACAGTTAAGATGCATACTCCTAGAGCTGTTCTTTCTGCATTTGCCCTGTACTAAAGCTAAACGATATTGCTGTCATGGTGTTTGTAGCATAACCTGTTAAAGATTATTAATGAGTGCAATAAATCCAAATAGTATAATAGGAAGTTATGAAAAAGGGAACGTCAGACTTAAGTCTAATGAGTATTTAGTTTGTTTACTAGGAACAATTGTCACCCTGTGCCATGTGTGCTTAGTAATTGTCAAAGGCTTTACATCTCCCTTCTTTCTCAGAAAAGCTTATCTTAATCTGCACTGTCTTATTTTTCTTGGAAAGAGACGGATGAGCCAAGTAATTGTACAGTTGACACCATCTTGTGTGTGTGTGTGTGTGTGTGTGTATGTGTATATATGTAGTAAATAAATATTGGCTTTAATTTTTAATTAGCTGAAAAGGTCAAAGACTAAAGTAGCCATCTGAAGGTTATCCTCCATTTACTTTTTTGTCTTATTTCTCCTTTCTTTTACCTTTTCTCTTTGAGTAGACAACCTTTTAATCAGATTATGACCTTGCTGCCAAGAAGTTGTGTTAACTGTGCATGTGTGCCTTGTAGAAGGTCAGTGATTCAAAGCTAGGATGATTCCTTAGGTCTTAAAAAAAAACCAAAAAAAAAACCCCAGATCTGTGTTTGTGAGTACTTGTGATTGTGTGCTCATGTTTGTTGAGGATTGGAACTGTAATTTATTTTTGAGGGTTACAAACCTGGACCTCTATCCTACACCTACCTCATCTGTCCTGCATGAGACAGCTTTGTGTAGTCTCTTGGGGGCTGTGATGTAGCAGAGTTGCCTTCTATTACCCATATGTGTTAGTCTTTGTGTGGAAAATCAGACCTTTTGCGTGTGTGTGTATATGTGCGTGTTAACGTAGGCATGTGTGTGTCTGTGCTAGTATTGATCCCCCCCTCCTTTCTTATAATGAAGTGGAACTACAGCTCCATTATGAGCTGCGCTGCCATTGGCTGGAGGTAATATGAAATTAGCTAGCGTGCCGTGAGCCTGTCAGTATTGATTTCACTACCCAGATTACTTGTTACAAAAGAATAGAGCTGTCTGTGGCATAATTGAACAAGTTAACTCCTTGTCTCATAAAATATAGGCCTGTATTGATTGTTACAGGGGAGGGCTCTGTGATATGTAGAGAGAAAGTAAGTTGTATGGGTGTTAACTGTGAAGAGGTGCTGATGCTTTCTTTTCTTTTCTTTCCGCCAGTGTCACCGTGACACGTGGATCAAGGCATTTATTGCTGAGTTGCAAGATGGCAAACAGCAAATGAGTTGTGTTTCATCGGCTTCACATTACAACACACACTTCTCTTTTCCTCCCTCTGTCATTTTTCATTTCATTTACCCCAAGATTTGCCCGAGTCTGTTTTTCAATTTATTAAAATGTGTAAAAGGTGTCAGAGCTTGACATTGTCGGAGCAGATTTACTTTGCGTTTTCGTGAGTGACCTCTTTGTATGTAGAGCAGCCAATGCTTGAGTTGTGATGAGGAATGATGATGATGGCCTCTCTTTTTTTTTTAAATCTTTCTTCTTCTTCTTTTTTTTTTGCTCTGCTGATGAAGTGGAGCGTGCTAGCCCTGTCTAATCACACTTGGCAGATTTGTGCCATGGAAAGTAAGGTGTTTAACAAGCATCCTGGTCCATTAATTAAGGTCCTTCTTAAGGAAAACTGGGAGAAAGTGTGTTTAATAATTTAAATGAGTTAAAGTCAGCTAGAACATAATTTGTCAGCATAGAGAAGGGAAGATAGTGGGCTTCTCTTAGCAGTATACATGGGGGAGGCCAACAGGGTGGATACATCAAATCTTATATGCACACACACGCACTACTCCATAACTGCAGTGTAATGAGCCTTTAGCCTGTTAACCCTAGCCACCTACCCAGCCAGCAAGGTTTTTTATGAAGCCTCTGTTTAGGGCATAGTCTACACGCTTATCTTGGGTAATTAGAAAATAGGACCCAGTCAACAATAAAAATGGATAGTTTATTCTAATTGTCTAATGAAAGCAAGGTATGGCCCAAACGAGGAGGTGATAAATTATTTTGTATGTGAATGATGCTGTTGTTCCTAAAACAGGCGTGGAAGGTACAGCCCCCCCCCCCCCCAACAGGGTGAGGGGTTAATGAAATGCTCTTCCACGTGCTGATTTCCTGCACTCCACTGCTGAGTGATAAGTAGCTAACCAACGAAGCCTGTAATTACAATCTTACAGAAACCGGCCTGATCTGTATATAAATCTCACCATCCAATTACAAGATGTAATAATTCTGCACTCAGGCTGGTAATGAGGTCTAATACTAGTGCATGTGATAATCCCCTCTGGATGCGGGCTTGATCAGATGTTGGCTTTGTAATTAGACTGGCAGAAAATCATTATTTCGTGTTCAGAAAAAAAATGAGGTTGGTGGGAAGTTAATTTTCTCCCCATTCTCTGAAGCGTAGACAAGAATTTAATGATTTAATCATGATTGTTAGCTATTTTGCAATCAATTTGTAATGATTGTGTCGCAACAGAGGCTTTCAGGGAGAGGGGCCTGAAAAGATTGAAGGTGTCATTGATATGGCATGCCTCTGTCAATAGATCTATACACTGTAGTGCTGATACCGTGGAGGAATGAATGCATAATTTTACGTGTGCATGTAAATGGATGTCTGCATGCTTGTATTTTAGTTTTTTATGTTGTTTGCACATTTGTATGTATGTGAAGGCCAACCTTATACATCCAGTAACAGCTAACCAAAAGTGCTTGATAAGCCTGTGCTAAAGATCGTTACCCTTTCGTAACGTGTAGATTTGGCCACAAAAATAACTTTTTATTTACTTAACATAGTTTTTGGTTTAGCAGATTAAACTTTTTGAATAAACAGAAGGGCATTGTGAATAGATGAGGGATTAGAAAGTCGATTGTTAGTGACACAAACATTTTTTTATAAATAGCTGTACCCAAGATTTTGACATTATATCCCTTTTTCATATTTTCTCTGCTCGAAAGCTGTGTTTGTGAAGGAAAACAGTTATCAGTGTTGAGAATGATTTAACATATTGAGGGGAAATGTCTAAGATAAACTTGTATTTCTGGATCTAGAAAACATTGCAGCATAAATGCTGAAAATAGGCACTGAATAAAAATTGTAGCTGGTTGTTTATTTTTTGTGTTTGCTTTGCTTGTACATCTCTCAACAACATTCGATCTGATAGAGGATCCTGGCTTTTAAAAACTGCACAAAATAATACCCTGATATATAAATTTTTGTAACTGACTAAATAGCAGCAGGTGACACTGTCTCTCCGTTATTAAGAATCATTGACTTTTCCGGGATGGTTTACATATTTTAATGTGTGGTTTTATCTAATTTAAATGAGCTAGTTTCTTATGTTATTTAGACAATTTTCAGACAGTTAAAAATTGTAAAATTACTGTATAGTTCCAGACCTCAGATCTCAGTTCACATGTTTCAGCCATGGCTTGAATGCAGTTCTTCAAAGGTTAACACTGTATTAGCAGCATTTGCTACTGTAACTCTATGCAGTGTTTGACTGGAATACTGCCTGTTTGATCATCTGAAGCTACTTAGTTTACCGGAGCATTCACTATGCAGTAGATTTAGGCAGCCCTGTGGGTTTGCACTTGGCTCATCTCTCCCCTAATCTCCTGGCGATTGCCGTTGAATACTTTATTGATAGGGAATTGACTCCACTCCTCCAAGCCGATTTTTTTATAATTGATACTGTTTGAAGTTACTCCCAGTGGACCAAGCGTTCAAAGGCCAGTTGCTGTTTTGATCAGTTATATTAAAGTGAAAAAAAAAAAAAAAACTGGATTGCATCAATACTGTGTTCAGCTGTAGCCTGCTTGAAAAAAAAAGCAGTGTTATGCAGGTCTCCAGGAGAACCTAAGTGTCATAATAACTCAGATTAAGGAAATGATTAACATAGCATGGATTAAGATTTGGACTGAGACTAGGACTATATATGTAGTACTTTTTTGTTTTTTGAAGGATAAAAGAGATGTCCATATTCATATCATGAACATGCTAAAGTTTGGGTGCACAGGTTTTCATTTGCCCTCTGAATTTTCATTTATTTATTTATTTTATTTTAGTAAAATGCTATCTGGCTAGTCAAACGACTAGTGAATACCATTTTTTTTCCCATTGGAATGTGCACAGGGCGATTTGATATATCAAATGTAGCAATCGGAAACAGGTTCTTTGTATGTCCTCCTGCAGTTGTTTTTTTTTTTTTTTTTTGGAAAAAAAAACTTTTAAGTGTCAAGGTACTGTCTCTTGAAATATGTATCAACATTGCTCTTCTTTCTCCTAGTGTGGATACTTTTAGGCAGCTTTTGTGGTTAGCTTTCATTATAGGTGCCTAGCCTCATGCCTCCAATTGCCTCCTCTGCCTGGCTGAAGGCTCCTCAGAGATGCTTGGCTGGAGCTCTGGGCCACTGGGCCTTTGGACCTTTGAGTCCTTCACTTCGGTGCATTGGCTAGAGAAAGAGGGAGCTGCTTTACACAGCCCAGCCCATTCTCTGCCCCAGTCCGCCTCAGCATAGACTCCCACCTGCTCGATACCACAGAAGAGCTTTCAAGTGCTCTTTGAAAGGGAAAAAAGCAGAAAGGGAAAAAATCAGAGACTGTGTTCTTTCAGGCGCTCAATAGCATGGCACTAGCCTCTCTTAGCTCCCATGACACCACTCTCTTGGCCTCTTCTCTGTTCTTGGCTTTTTCACTCAATTTATTTTTTAGGTTTTTTTCCCTGCTTCAATCCTCTTTCTCTTATGGCCTCATCTTCTCTCGACTGACTTCTTCTCACAGGCTTTTGCCATTTCTTCTTAATATAACAAAAGTAGACATAGAGCTGGCAGAGAAGAGCAAAAAGGACACATAAAAATATTTGTTTGTTAAATTTGTAGTATACTCTTATTTTGTCCATAAGAATAGAATCAATAAATAAAAAAAAATACATTTTTAAAATTTTTGTTATTTTAGCAATTGATGGGAAATACTTGTTATCTAAAATACCTTGCCTAGTTGCGCCACAAAAATGAAATCTCCTAATGCTTGCTGTCCACTGACCAACACATCCACAAGTCCCAATGCTGAAGTTAAATAAAATATTGCTGTCAGGGTATAAAGATAATTAGTCCTGTCTCATCTGCTCTCTCCCTTGCAATTTAATGTGACCCTTTATGGTTTATGGATGCCAGCATAAACCCCATCACTTCTAAAATACGACACAGATATGGAGGAAGGAAGTGTATTATAAACTAATTGCTTCATATTGGACAGAAGCCACTAGAGACACTGTAGATTTGTATTGATATTATTATTGGATGTGTATAAAGAGCACACATACACACTTATTGTAAGAGCATCAGTAACTGTACATTGTCAAAACTAATTCCCATCCTTATGGCATCGTCATAGTTATAAAGCAGAGACAGTGCTTGGGAAAGCTGTGATTTGAAGACATAAGCCCCAGGCTCCTCATTCCACTCTGCCTCTGAACTCCCCACATACTCCCTGATACTGAGACACATTACAAAGTTCCTCCCTGTAGCTCTTCTCTTATCTTTGCCTGCTATAAAACTATCTTAGAGAAATAGGACAGGGTTAAGGTTTGAAGTAATCTGTTTCTTTTCATTCTTCCATGAAACATATGCCCACTTTGTAACGAGGGAAAAACTAATTATAGACTTGTACAGGAAAGATAATACACTTGTAGCGATTGCTTTGTACCCAGAGCTGGGATTGTGTGTCGACAGTGTATGTGTACAGTAATGATGGCTTTATCTACCCCCAAATACCCCTCTACAAACCTACAAAGCCCTATAATTATGTTAAATACCCGCAGAATGGCTGACGCACACTGGGGCACAAGCCATTGTAAGGGAATGAAATATAAAGCGTCTATTAAAACTATTTTCCTCTATGATTGTGTTGGGTACATAAGTTACTGCATGGGCAATGACATGCTTGACTGGCAGTAGGAATGCAGTCCTAACACAATCAGCACACATAAATAGATATAAAGGTTTGTTTGCCAAAGCTCATAGGATCCTCAGTGCAGCACTTTCCAGTTAACAGTCCTTCCAGACTCTTCACACATAGGTGGATTGCTAAGAAACCTATCATTATGAGTAAAGATTGCATTTATATGTTCAACACTGAAAATAAAGCAACAGTGAATATAGCATTTTTTTTTTTTACAGCATCTTCTGCAGTTTTCTAGCTGCTGTAACAGATACTGGACATTGTTTGTGCTTCTGTATGTAAGTGTATGTACTAATTGCACATCTGTAAACAGTTCAAACTTATATTGTTGCAGGGCATCTTTGAACCCTGAGGTCAAGGAGAGATGAGGTCTTTCTCTCACTTTCTCACTGTTACCCTTTTACTTTCTTTTTCAGTTTTTTTTTCTTTTCATTTAGTGTTTTTTTTTTTCTTTTTTCTTTCCCACATGTGGCAAGTCAGGCAGTGCAGGGTCATCGAGCCGTAAAGCCATTTGTGGGCCAGCTGAAGGTCAGTCTGAGGCACAGACAGACAGATATGCGCGCAGTACATAAGGAGAATCATGCTTCCATTAGTAGTGCCTCTGTTTACCATTGGGGAAACACCAGGGGTTTGATGGCATATGCTGTAGCCCCTGGCAGCCTCGTGACGGAGCACTTACCATAGAGGCAGCAGGCCGAGGCCTGGTTAGGGGCCACCCAGAGGCTGTGTCCTGAGGCAATGCTACTGGGCTGGGATGGATAGTAGGATGATGATTGGCTCTCCAGCTTATCTACTGTTCCTATACCAACCTAAAAAGCATTTCATATTTTACTGTGTGTATGGCCTCAGAGAGGATCAAGGGAACCCAACGCAGGACCTGTGTTTTTCTATCTTCACACCACAAAACTGCAGAGTGTTGTTGTTTTTTTGTGTTGTCTTTAGGATCTTATGACAGTGTTACACGTTAGAGAAGACAAATATTTAACTTGTCTCTAAATGTTTCTAAATTTT
Source organism: Tylochromis polylepis (assembly GCA_015107715.1). Taxonomy (NCBI): domain Eukaryota; kingdom Metazoa; phylum Chordata; class Actinopteri; order Cichliformes; family Cichlidae; genus Tylochromis; species Tylochromis polylepis. The sequence goes on from VVHJ01029484.1 coordinate 95,224, forward strand.
TTCCAGGTAAACTATGGTAAGAAAAGATTTTATTGTAGTTGGACAGAGTATTTGAATCAAATATTTTTAAATACAAAACTAATAAAAGTTTGTTTTATCTTCCTCATTTGTGTTTTCATTATCCTTCCAATTCCCTCTTGGTCTGTTAAAGTTTTCTAGAAAAAAAATACTGGGAAACATTTTATAAATTTGTGGAAACTTTGTATCCCAACCCGTATATGCATATTTAATGACTCAGTTACACAATGCCACAGCAGTTGTTGTTAATAATACTGGGGTAAAATGTGCATAATGCAAAAAAGTATCTCTTTAATCTGTCCTTACAACATGATGGAGCCAGCCATACAGTACAAACCCAACCTACAAAGAATGCAAAGAAGTAAAACGATTTCTGCAGTTAGTTTAGAGGTTACATAGGCGTCTGTATGACTGGTAAGTTTATATAGTTTTGATTTAGTGTAGAGACTTTCTGTGAATTCTAATGAATAGCACAAGACTGGGACATTGCTTAATAGGGACTGTATGCTTATTACTCAGCACACCTGTAATTATCTTCAGCATCTGTCTGGCAGACATCTAAGATACAGTGGTACGGTGCAACTTTGTTCTTGTTAGTGACTTTGAGTGGACAATATTCCCCAGTATGGAAGATGGATAATAGGTGTGTCTGCTCTTTAGCTTGTGAGTTTCAAGACAACTTGGTGTGAAGCTGTCTTCATTAGGACCCTGTTAGACCTTGCTTCACCTGACTGACTGACAGACTGTTCGTGAGAGGCTCTATTAGGCTGCTGCACAGCTCTCTGTGGACTGCCTATTTACTGAAGTGCCCTCTCTCTTTTTTTCTGCCTTTCTGTCTCTTTCTTTCTCTTGCCCCCTCTTGTTCTGTCTGGTCAGGCTAACCCCAGGAGCCCCCTTAACCCATGGTGGTTGAGAGCTGAGTCAATCAGACGCAATGATGTTAAACTCCTCTCCAATGAATACCATTCACCAGTCATCAGTGATATTGTCTGTTTCTGGCAGCTGATTAGAAGTTCATCTCAAACAAGTTCATTGTACTTACAGTTTCTCTGAAGAGAGTAACTATTTAATAGCTTGCTCTTTAACTTCATTACTTTACCTTAACGCAGAGACACCAGTAATAAGATAGCAGCATGGATTTCTTAAAACCTTTTCACAAAGAAAGCACCAAATAAAAATATATCAAAATGAAATCACATAGTTGTCCTGGAAAATACTTCCTGAATTAGATTTGAGTAAGATGATTATAAATCAGCTTCATTATATACTGTTACATTAACATTTTCTGTGAAAAATAAAACTGTCCAAGTTTCCTGTTTTAATTAAAAACTGTATTACATTTTTTTACTCTGAGAATGCATAATTTTCGACCTGAATGCACAACACTTTATGCTACCAAGCTTAAAAGGTAGTTTTTAGACTAGAAAAGACTTTCTAAAAGACTTTTAGAAAAGACTATTATCCAAAAGTTATTTTTTTTTAATTTATTTTTTTTTTCAAACTTGATTTAAGCCTTGTATAACAGCATTGACCATTAAACTTTTGCTTGGAGAAAATGTGAGTTCATTGTTAAAGTTAGGTAGACTCACTGCATTAATTTAATCAAATCTCAAAAATGCATAATACAGGGCTGCTACAGAAAAGACTGAAGCCAAACTGTAGGGTTTGTGCAAAATTAAAATGCCTTGATTTCACATGGCAATATGCATTTGAATTAACCAATGTGTTGTGATTAACATACATCTTAATCAGTCACTCTGAATTACTAGTTTTCTAATCCCCCGTCACACACTAAATAAACAGGCCAAAATGGTCTTAATGGCATTGATCTCTATACTCTCAATACTTTTCTCTGTACTCGGTAGGTTGGAGAGTAATCTCAGGAGTGTTTTGGTGTAAAGAGGTTAGCTGGCAACTGATTTGATCATGCCGGGCTATTTAGTTTAGCAGTGAAGGATGCTGCATGTAGCAGTGTCAGCCACTAAGTGCCCATCAAACCAGGCAAGTCAATAAGTCCCACATCAGTCACTCTCATTGGTTGCCAGAGTGATATGCCATTGGATAGACTCAGACCATGTTCTTCTTCTCCCGTGTCTTCACCTGTCAAGTGATACAGAGACAGCAGGGAATCAGATTTTCCTCATAGCACTCAACAGTCCAGCCATCAGCAGTCCCATTGACAGGCTTCAAAACCTTTATGCTGAAAAGTGCATTATCAGTCACTCTGATGTGATTGTGGGACACTCCGGAACAGTTTATGATGGTCTTTCTGTTGCTACATCGGGTTCTGCTATTGTCACAAAGCTATGGTTTGCCAGCAGAATAAAAGGTAGCTCGCAACTAACAACAGCTAAAAATATTCGACTCCAAACACAGCTTGCTTGAGTTAGTCTTGTGAATTAACATGAGGGCTGCTGTAGTACATGGGCAAGGAGAAATGAAATGTTTTGTCCCAAACAGCTTAATTTATTACCTTCTTCTGCACAATTA
>VVHJ01029485.1:12312-25306 GCA_015107715.1 Tylochromis polylepis
TATATATATATATATATATATATATATATATATATATATATATATATATAATAGCTACAATGACATGCATTGTGTGTGTGTCTCTGTCTATTTTGTTTGCACTGATTATATGAATTATTCTTTTTATATCCAACAAAGAGTCCTTCATTAACATAAGCAGAATCAACTAAACTTCCATTTAAACTGTTCAGCATCTCTTGTACTGTAGCTCCCAACAGTTCCTGGCTGCCATCTCTTTGTCATGTGACACAGACAATCCAACAGCAGCTATGCCAAGCTGCAAACACATGGCACAAATGAATTGCTCAGATTCAGCAATGTGGTAGGCAAATGCCTAACTAGATGCAACAGAAAAAGCATAGGCTGAGTTACAGACACTGTGCACTGTGAGTCACAACCCACTTTGAGCCATATCTAGTTTGGACAGCTATATACAGAAAGCCAAATGACCAACAAACACATGCTAATAAATTAGGGGTTATACCTGATTAACTTTTTTTGTTGTTGTTTATTGTGCAAAAGGGAAGATCTGGAAGTGCTAATTTTCAGGAGTTATGCCTAAATCAATTAGGTTAGTGGATTTGCTATAGTTGATGAAGCCAGTGCTGCATTTTAAGCACTAGAAGGCTTTTCTCTAACACTTAACTAATGCCTTATATCTCTCTAGGCTCTAGTGAGCAATCTTCACAGATCGCTGGAGTGCAGGTGTGCCACAGAGACTCACATCTCATTAAAACGTGCATTACCCCCTTCCTGTCTTCTTTTCTCCACTCCTACCCAACCCTGCTGTAACCATATGGACCCCATACTGACTCTCATTATACGACATGAAGTGAATTCATTCCCAGGAAGACAAGGAAGGGCCAGAAGTGTTTGTGTGGTTAGGGTGCCATGTTTATAATCTGATCCAAATCTGTGGATGGAAAGGCTGTTATGCTGGCTCATTAATTCACGTCTAAAAAGAGGATGGTATTTCTCATTACAGGGAGGTGGAATGTGTGGAGGCACAGATTACCTTACACTAGAGCCACACAAAGTAACCGTTATTAGGTTATTCTATTGTGTTACAATATTCTGCACTGGGAGTTGTTAATGGTGGAAATTTCAGTACCACTTTCACTGTTGCCATAAATATCATGACTGAGAAAACAAAAACATTTTGCTTGTGGTCTCAATTTAAACAAACGAGTTCTGAAAATAAACTAGACAAAAAAGGACAAAAAAAAACAAGCAAACCCATCATCGATTAACATAGTTAAGAGCAAAAATGGCCATAAATAATTTGGAAATTCAGTTTGATTTTTCCCAGGCAAAATCACTATGCAAGAGGTCAAACTAAAACTAATATCTATCTATCTATCTATCTATCTATCTATCTATCTATCTATCTATCTATCTATCTATCTATAATGTAAAATAGAACAGAATAGAATCAACAGAATACGGCCTCATCTTTAACATTTGGTTAATGTCGGGAAACTGAGAAGACCAGTTGCTGGGCTTGCAAGAGAAATGTGGTGCTGAAAACAAGCCAAATGGTTCTGAAGGTCACATGCATCCTATCTTTGTCAAGGTCTTTGGACTTGACACTTGCACACAGAGATTTCTCAGGATTCATTGAAGCCTTTGATTATGAGATATTTCAAGTCTTATTTAAAGTCTTTGTATAGCTCCATTCACTTTACCTTTTCTTGCCCCACTCAAAATATCACTTTAAACATTTCATATGTTTACTACTGTTCACTGTTCTATTGTTAATAAAATATGGGTTTATGACATTTGCAAAACATTGCATTCTGTTTTATCTATATTTTATACAGCTTTCAAGCTTTTCTGGAACTGTGGTTGTAATCTACCAATATATTTACATTATTTACTTACATTCTGAAGTAAAACATACTTGCAACATGTATGTAAACAAATTAAAGAAAGTCCTCCTTCTTTTAATCTATTACATACACTCAGAAGGGGTATATCGAAGCACTCTCAATGACCGTCATTAACCCCCTTTCCATCTGCTGACATAACAAAGTGAACAACCCCATAATCAGATGACAAGTGATGGAAAGAAATTAAGCAGGAGGAACAGGGAGGGTGGTGGAGAAGATTTCCTAAGCTTTCCTTAAAAGACAGCGAGCAGGAAATTGGGGTGTCAGCGAGCTGTCAGGGTGCATTGGCCTAACAGTCAATGGTGTGCCGGGCAGCTGTCGTTGACATGTCAATCTTTCTCTCAACCAATCAATCTTTGACCGAAAGCAGAATAGTGGGGTAAAGGAGAAACTGCAGGAGAAATCAGCCACTGATCCAATTATGTATGTTTAAAATACTGTCAATTTCTAAAAGAAACTTTATTTACATTTACTTTTAAAACACAAAGATAAGGCTAGCTTAGCTCTAGACCAAAGCTAAATGAATGTCAACACAGCTTTTGACAAACAAGTAAAATAAAAAGTTGACCCTTTTCCTTCTTTTTTGTCTCACCTACCAAACCCTGTTGTCACTGAAGGTCGAGCAAGTGTTTGGGAATATCTGTGTTGGTGCACCAGAGGAGAACTGCTGCATGTGTTCAGTGGCAGCTCTGTCTGGGTGACCACCAAGCTGCCCATCTCCCCCTACTGCTTCTACTTCTCTCTGCCTGGGCATGTCAACTTTCTGGGGCAGAGCAGCCTGGCTCCCCAGGGAGGGGAGACACAGCAGACTAAGGGGGGAGTGTGGGAGTTGGTTAGGGCATAAATAAAATAACACTTGTGTTTCACCTTGACGAGGCCAGTTGCCTGTTGTTGTTTTCCCCTATGCAGATTTAAGTCTAGAAAAACTCATGAATATCCAGAGGAAATGTGACATCCTCCTTTGGGCTTACATGTCTTCAGCCCATGTTTTGGTCAATGTTTAGAAGTTCTGCATTGTGACTGACAAGTTATCAACAGCTTCTAATTGGTAGCATTTTGCACAGTTTGCATTGAAGCTTGCTAAGTGAATTATAGAAGATTTATAGAAGGCTCACTGTATACAGACTTACGTTTTGATTTTCACCATAAGGGCATTTTTCTATATTGTCGATGTCCTCTTATCAAACATGTGAAAAGTGATAAAATATTCAAATAAATGCAACAGTGGCTAAAGTTCCTAGCAACTGCAAGCACCGAAGAGCAAAAAAAAAAGAAAGAAATAACTATAAGCCAATTTGAACAGATCTGAGCAATAAGATTCAGCTTCTTCAAAGAGCAGTTATTGCTCGTAGAACATGGAAGTGCCTGACTTTTATGTGCGTTTTGAGACGAATTGCCATGCAAATGCTAGCATAAACCTGACAGCATGTTCACTATCAATATGATAATTAGCACTAAACCGAAGTATAGCTGAGTCTAACTGAATGTTACTATTTGCTGTTAAGGATAATTAAAGTTATTAAAATGAATTAAAATAGAGGCATTAATGTCAGTTCCACAGCAATCCATCCAATTACCTGCCAAAACATTTAAATAAAAATAAAAGTGTCAACCTCAGGTTTTGTTCTCAATGCCAAAAACGGACTTTAAAGAATTATATATTTACACAAAATATCACATAGGAGACCTGTGTGATATGTTGCAATTTGTGCAGTAAACTATAATAAAAAAAAAAGTGTTATTCACCTTATTTCCACTTTCAGTGTTTGAAAAACACAGATGATTTGCATTCTCTAAATTATCAACATTCTCTGAGCTAGTTTTGACAGATGGCTCATGTTTTTTCAGATCATTAAACTTTTCTTTTTCAGTGAACATATGCGGTGGTGGTGCAGAAGCAGTTGTTGTTAGCTGATTGTTAAGCACGCTGAGTGTTAAATATTGATGTAGAAACTATAGAAATTGATGGAAACAGGTTAATCTTTTCCAAATTATTTTAACAGAAAACCACTTTAGTTCGTGGTTTTATGAATTAAACTGGTAGCACAGTGGCAGATCACTGGGCTGGCGGGGTCACATAACAGATTTTGGCAACTCCTGTCTAAAACAAATCATACAAGTTTAATGTTGTATGTTGCCAAGGGCTACCATGTATAATTAAGGTGTTTCTGTGTGTCCCCCACCCACTCCAAAAATACCCAGTACCTGGTAGACAGATAGGTATTTAGGTGGAAAGAGTGTTTTTGAGTCATCTGTAAAAATGGAAATGTGTACTGATAGGAGGCAAACAATGACAAAACAAATGTATTGGAGTTTATGAAATAAACTACATTTTGTATGTGGTCAGATAACTGATTTTTAACATGTATATAGTGGTATTCAAAGATTTAAGAATTTCTTTAAGAAGTCATTGTCCCAGTATTACTCTATGGTTAGTATGTCAGAGTAGCAGAGGTGACCTTGATGATTCTGCCACTCTGCAAAATCCAGTGATGATGGGGGCCATTCCAGCGCATCAATTATGTGAAGCATTTGTTGAGGTAATGTGCTGCATGCAATGCAATGGGCGGGGGTGGACGAGACCTGCTGCACTATTCATGTCACCATCTGCTCCCTTTCACAAAGTCTTGCTCTACAGGTCTGTGGGCTCTAGAATCAGGCTTGGAGCCACTGCACAAACATGTGATTTAGACCAGCCAGTGCTGTTGCCCTCATTGTTTTGGTGTCAGCTATACTACTGCAATACAAACAGTCAGGAAGAACACTTGTGTGTGGGAATCTGCTGGAATAGCGAGAGAAAGGAGTTAACTTATACAGCAGGAGACTTCCATAGAATTAACTATAAAGAAGGGCCAAAACGGTCATGATGTAAGTTCCTAAAGCCAATACAAGAAATATGTATAGTGCTGAAAAAGACCTGATTTCTTCTTGGAATTAATTGGCAATGACCAAATGTCTAGTGAGTTAATTCAGTGTTAAACTTTAATATAAGTCATGTCTTATGGCAACATGACTCAGGAAGCTGCTGACCAAATTTGTTGTGGAGATGATTAGGAGCTGGCAATGGCTTAATTGAAAGCCTTAGTTTGCACTTCTCTGAGTATGTTTGTAAAGTAAATCCATGCTCTGATTAAATGTAATATCCACAATGAGTATCTATGAGCCAGAGCTATTTAATCTGATGGAGGCATCTTATCAGTATGCAAATTGAACAGCTCACTTTGCTCATTATATTAAATGAGCCATGACTGAATGAGTTTGTCTCAATTATTTCAAAGTTGTGCTGGGTGCCTGTTTCAAGTAGTGGTATTTTAGCTTCATATTAGAGTTTTGGTCTAAAATTCAGGGCTAAATAGGGCTTGTCAGACTCTACATTTGGGAAGCCTGGGGTACAGACCACACACACACATACACGCACCACACAGACTAAATATTGGCCACCCTGTGGGGTGTCAGCTATAAAAGATGACTTAGCTAGGCAATGATATCATTAAAGACTAAAGCAGAAAATGCATGAGGACACAAAAGGCCAACCTTCACATTGCTCTGTGTGCTGCTGCATAATCTGTTGGTGGGGGGTATGAATAAGCTCACTGCAAGGACAGCAAAGGTGTTGGAAAAGGGTAACTGTGACACACATCCATGTACTAATGGATATTATAGATTCAAAGCAATAACTGGCAAGTGTTTTTTATTTCTTTGCACACAGAAAAATATTTGATCAATGCAATTCTATATGGTTAAATTATTAAAGTATAGTTGATGTAAAAACAATATAATATGCATAAAGTTATAACTACAGACCTTTCTTATACAAGTACTGCACAGATATATTTAAGCATACTAGTTAAAAATAAGCATGTTTAACTTTTATTGCATGATGTGCTTATTACAGTTTTTATCATCATGTAAATGTGGGGCAAGAACACCTATAAGACAGCAGTAATATATCAGTAATGTCAACATGAAACATTACCAATGAATGTATGCTTATTCAATTCATTTATTTTTTTCTTATTGTTCAAAGGTCTCATTGGGATTCAAATTTGCATTTTTTTAAGACAAAGGTGCTAGACAAAAATCATTTTTACATTTATAAGATAATAAAACTGTCATATCAGTTTAAAATGTATACAGTAAAAACATAAACATCTGATTTTCCAAAAATCATTTTATCAAATATGATTTTTTTTTTAGGAACAGTCTAATTTTATATAAGTTTTAATAAGGTTCAATATTGCCTATTGTCTTTCTCAGGAGTAAGAATGTTATAAAACATACCTGCTGAGATGTTTTCGGACCAAGCAATGAATAAATACAAAAAAGAACAGTTGTATGCCATATATTTCATGGTTTTTATCTATATACTATTGTATTATCAAATAATATGGCATATTTGAACGTACAAATTACCATTGTGTGCTGATACTACACAGAAATATGGAATGTCAGATATTAGCTGAGTATAATGATCCTGCAGTGACCAGAATGTGGTTGCCGATAACAGAAGATTCAAGTGCTTGAGATCATTCGTTTTCTATAGTTCTTAAACAGAGTGATTAGTGGAAAACACTGGTATTAATATCATACCAATTCACATAATTGATCTCTTACATGAATTAATACTACCAAACACTGACAGTACAAAATTATGTTGTTTTGTATGTATTAAGTTTGTATGAACCAATGAGCAATGATTATATACCATTCACTTCTTTTACTTGGCTATTGACAGTGTATATAATTCATGTTCAATTTCTATTATCAATCATGGATATTTTTTTCATCTTGAATAATTCTGCACTGCATTTCATGGAGTTATGAGATAAATCGCACAGAGAGCAAAATGTCTCCTGGACCTTTTCAATCTTGTTTTGGAAAACTTTGTCTCATAGTTTTTGCTTCAACACTGCCCCCAAGTGATAGGAGGCAGAATAGTATTCGGTACCATACTGCTGAGAGAAGCCTTTGTTTTCTTTTCACAACTGAAGAATTTGCTATTAAAATAGAAAATTTCAACTGAGCACCTAAACCTAAGCAAAAGAGTAGAAACACAGCATGATATTCAAAATCAAAATGTAGATTTGAATATGTGTGATTTTTCTGATTTTAAAATTGACATTGTTGAAAGTCTGTTTCATTTTCTTTATTAGAGTAAAAGATGGACATCAGCTACACTGTGTTTAACGTTCTCAGAGAGACCTGCACACTGTGGATCCAAAACTCAGCTGCTTCATCTTTAAGTTGATGACTGCCTTTCTCCTTGGGTGATGTGACAGGCAGGTCTGGTGCACCATATGAAATATAAAACAGGATGGGGACACCGCTGACAGCCATGTCACAAAGCATCAGTGAGGATGACAGCACCAAAGACCCTGGTCTACTATGCTGACAGCTCTGCAGCTAATCGGAAGGTACAGGTCCTCACAGCTGCCGGACCAAAAGATGGAGAGTGGGTCAATAATTTAACAGTTGCAATATGTTGAGGCTAGTCTACCACTAAGGTCGCCATATCCTTCTCCTGCACTCACTGGCTCGCTGACATTTTGGCACATTTTGTGAACAAAGATTCATCACCTGCCATGTAGAGCTTTACATTAAACAGCGTGTCACAGGTTTAGAACTCGATTCTCATCCAGCGATTCTAGTACCCCAGGTCGTACTCCTACCTTTGCCTGAGGTTATGTGGAAACTTTATACTTTATAAAATTATAATTATTATGTATAAAACTAGCCTTTAGTACAGTAACTAGAAAATCAATTTTAGCCTATTAATATCATGATTTTGCAGGTACATGACAACTATTTGTAAATATCAGTAAAGGGTAATGGAACAGTCATATTCAAATAATGATATAGTTAGTGATTGTTTGTAACAATAACCACTACTTAGTGGAGTTTAGAATCATCCATTTATGAGAACATTTTTGGAACATATGGTGTTGCCAATGGAGGTGTACTGGAACTCATCTGATGTGGCTGTAGGGGTACATCAATCAAAAGCAGATGGGAACCACTCCTTTGTTAGGTTGCAAACCATGTAACACTTTTAGATGTCAGAAGGATTAAGATATGCAATATAATAATATAATATATAACATACATAATTTGAAAAGTGGGTTCACTGTCTATATATTCTCAAGTCACCACTTAAAAATTACATTTGCATCATTCATGCTGTATAAATTACTCAGTTCCATTCATTGGCTCATTTTATTTAAAACCTTCAAGAATTCTGCATTTTCTCTGCTCATGTGCTCTGTTACCATAGCAACCAGGGTGAACCAAATTTTCTGGCAGGTATCACCTTTGCTGGCATTAAAGTGTCGCTGGTCCATATCTGCTGGAACAGTAACTCGACTGGGAAGATGGCAATGGGTTGAAAGTGAGGGGAACAAGAGAGACCATGAGCTGGAGAAAGTAAGAATGAAGGGCCAACTTACTGGTCCTCTAGGACCTGGAGCTGCCCTAATGACAGATGCCACCACTGCATTTAGGTGAAACTGAAGTGAGAGCAGTGTGATGGCAAGCAGTCATCCCAGTCGAGTAGAAGAAGCACAATGCGAGTAGCTGTTAGAAATAGCTTTGTATGTCAAGTGCAGTGTTATTATTTTAATATTTTTATTCTGTTGTTTGTTTGTTTTTTGGTATTCTTCACTGTATGTGGTATGACTTAATGGATTGCACTAATGAGGATGATACTGACATTTAGTAAATGTTGTGGCATGCATCGGTTCTTGCTCTTTAGCACCTTCTGCTGGACGTAGTTGGAAGTAATCACATTTTTATGTTCCTGTTGGCGATAGAAACAGGAAGCTAGCTTTGTGTTAGCCTGCTGGACATGCTGTTCATCTGCTTAGATGCCTTCTAAAACAGTTCTGCCTTGTAGAGTTAATGCTCGTGAGTATTAATAATACAATAAGTTTTATAACTTAATTTAGTGCATTTTTATTACAGAGATTTGTTTGGAAACAAATGTATCCAGTCTGCTATGTTTATTTTTGAGCAAGCTAAATTCACAAAGTTGTTTTGTGATTGCTGCTGAGCTACTGTTGTTACACATGCTATGCAGCAGTAATTATTATTATTCTTTGTTGCTTGCTTGTTTTGTTTCTGTGCTGTGTGTAAAAGTATATACAGTATACAGTATAACCTGTAAAAGATATTTTGTTACATTTATTTAATGACTATTTTTAGTTTTACAAAAAAATATGTCAACCAATGGACTAACAACTAAAAACCTAGAACTTCTGTATCTGATGTTCACTGAAGCTGTTAGCTGTCTGTCAATTTGGGTCTAAAGGGACTCATAAGGGACTCATACTAAGGACAGAACAGTGAAAGTAATTTTGTGTTTGAGCTGCAAGACCTAAAGAGCAGACTCAGGTGACAGCACTCAGTGGCAAAAAGTTTACTGAGCCTAAGAAATTGGTGAAGGGGTTTGGGGTGAAGGTGAGTGAGCAGCTTTGAATCAGGTGGGTTCTCAGGAGAGAAGATAAGAGATCTTATTTCTAGTGCTGTGGAAGCTTAATGAGGATAGAGCACCAGGTTAGTCAACGAGGTTCCTGGGATCCAGTGGCAGAAAGCAGGCAGGTAGGTAGAGAGCTGATACGAGGGATTTCCAAATAGGCCAGCTAGAGCAGAAATAATTTGTAATTTTAGAAAAGTTTGAAAGTATACATTCTATCTGTTATTGATGAATGATGTGTATATATTTTGGTGTCCTATCTGTGTCTAATATTTAAGCTTAGACTTTACTTAGTTGGTGAAATTACTTTTATTGTGAAATAATATAGATGTAGGCAGCAGTCACACAATCTATATATAGAATATATAGGATAAATTCCTTACCAATCATCATTTTTGAAGACAATGAAACCACGATTACCACATCCAAACGCAACCTGGTTGCTGTGGTTGTCCCACCAGTTGGAATGAGGCTGTCTGTTGACCACGTTATGGAAAATGACAGTGTTCCCAGACAGGAGACAGAAAAAATTACACTCATAACGTAATGCTTTTCCAGAAGCGCATTTTGAGGTCAGACACTGACATTGGACAAGAAGGTCTGGCTTGCAGTCTGTGCTCTAATTCATCCCAAAAGTTTTCAGGTTGAGGTCAGGACTCTGTTAAGGCCAGTTAAGTTCTTCTACGCCAAACTTTGTCATATGTGTCATTGTGAATCTTGCCTTGTGCACTGGTGCACAGTCATGTTGGAACAGGAAGGGGCAATCCTCAAACTGTTCCCACAAAGTTGGAAGTATTATATTGTCCAAAATGTCTTGGTATGCTTAAGCATTAAGACTTCCTTTAACTGCACCAAGTCTACCTGAAAACCACTCCACATCTCTTTCATGATGCTGCTTTCACCAGACTTTAAACACACCTGCCAAACCCAGACTCGTCTATTAGATTGCCAGATAGAGAAGTGTGATTCATCACTCCAGAAAACACATCTCTACTGCTCTAGAGTTCAGCAGTGGCTAACTTTACACGACTGCATCTGACACTTTGCATTGTGCTTGGTGATGTAAGTCTTGGAAGCACATTGGTCAGTAAAACTGGAAAAGAGCTAATATATTAATAAAGCCTAGCATATTTAAAGCATGAAAGAAACCTGGCAAAATGCCAACTTACTATTACAGTTGTAATATTAAGACAAAGGATAATCTGATACGTTATAATTAAATATATTATTAAATTAAATCTTCAAAGACACTTGTAGTTTTTATTCTTTCAGTTGCAATCTTGGTTTCAATCTTAATTGTTTGAGAGCAAGTAAAGTATAAATATAAAAACAGAATACAAATGTGGGCTTAGACTATGCGCAGATTTGATATTAGTTCAACAAGTACAAATAGGTGTCCACATCTCCCTAACATAATGTATACAAGGTACTGCTAGGAAAACGTGTTTGTTTCCTAGCATTAGGCAGGACTCAAATGCAAGACTCTGAATGATACAATTAAAGTGAGTTTATTTACAGAGTGATACCAGGTGCTATATACAGTGGTGAAGGGGCTCCAGGGAATCCAGGGAAGGGAAAACACGTCCAAGCTCCTCCATTCACAAAGCCATTCACTCACACGTCCATAATCGCACTCTAAATGTAGGCAATCGGCTGTTCAATCTGTTTCACAGTGAGTGCTCTGTTTTTATCCCGTCTTTATTTTACCACAGCTAATGTCATAAGTTATCCAAAATAAATTTTTATCTTAATGAACTTTAAATAAGAAAATCAATTAAAAAAATTACAATGAGCACAATATACTGATTGCCAAGGATTCCAGTTTTATCACAATCAAAAAGGATTAGTCAGCTAGGATGTATTGTTTCTCCTTTAGGAAACATTATACAACAAAAGTAGAAAGATCTCATGAGCAAGAAAGAAAAAAAAAATTAAATGTCAACAAGTGATATAAAGATGTAGTATTGATATTCATGGAGATGATTAATCACATAAATTTACTGCTTTGGTCAATAGGTCAACTACCTGGTAAATTATGCTCTGACACAAATTCAATGTCAGATGACACTGGAATGCACAGTTCCCCCTATCTAAAACTTTGCTTCTTGAAAAGTCAACACATGATAAGTGAAATTACGACAAATCTACTACACTGTAAGAGGCTGTACGGAAATAATTTGGACTTTATGCCTGATATAATTTATATTTTACTCCCATGCATAAATAGAGGAATTGAATCTGACTGGAGAGACAAATTGCTCTATTAGGCTCGACTTTTTACAGTATGTATTGTACAGTATGACCAACTTAGAACCAGGTATAAGAACCGTTGGTGCAAGGCTCCTGTACCTTTTATCATAGTTTTTTTTAATCATTTTTTTCTTTCAAAATATTGCTTTTTAATAATATGTAATGACATCTTATCTAAATAATCTTTTCTATTAATTAAATCAATGTAATACTTGATTTAGGTACCCCAACAGAAATGACACACAGTATAGTGCAGCTGTTCATTGTTCCATTTCTGTAGACAGTTCCCAGTTTGGCGCCATATTTAAACTCAGTCACTCTTCCAAGGTGGATTTATTCATTAGCTGAAATAGGCCCACCTCCCAGATCAATGATCTAAAGTAAAAACAACAAAATTCATACCATACATAGTCTGTAAACTACAAAGGGTTTAAATAAACCATATCACATTGCTACTCTTGCTATTCCAGCAAAAACCATGGATATGCTGTCAAACCCTCATGCTTTTTAGCAAGAAAAAACAAGAAGCATTCAACTCAGAATGGTTGAATTTTAGGGGGTTAAGTTAGTGCGTCATGTTGACACCTTGTTAATGTTTTTATATTAATGCTTATGTTAGCCTGCACCGTCCATAAGAAGTTTCCAACAGGTAAACTGAGTTCAGTTTTGACTGAAATGTGATTAAACAGGAGTAGCTACACTGTCTCCTAGTTTGTTAGTTTTCTCCTTACATTAATATTAGCATTTATTCTGAATAGTAAATATTCTGCCCTCGCACTTAACTAGGCAGGTAGATAACCATCATCTCACGAAGAACAAAAACCACACCGTTGTTCCTTTCTGGTAGTTTTATTTCCAATTGGATGCATGGCATGGATTCTGATGTCAAAATGAATGGTAAAACTGTAAACAAGACACAAATAACAAGCGTGAGCTGACATGTATAAATGCTTTCACAATTTGAAAATGCTACGACCTATAAACATCATAGGTTATATTTGTTACCACGCACAGTGAAGCATAGCTAAATAAGCTAACAAGCTAACATTAGCCGTTGGCTAACGGCTAATTAGCGTCTAGGCTAATGACTGACAAACGCATCTTTAGGTGAACCTGCTGGTATAAACTATCACAAGCAACTCACGGCAGTTAGCGCCAAACACACACTGGTAAAATACAACATTACTACCAATTCACAGACTGTGCTGGCTTAAGAGGCAGACACAGGGGTAGAAATTGTTCTTCTCCCGTTAGACAGGAAGTAGCGAGAGGCGCCACTTCCGGTAGGATGTCAAAATAAAACGGACAGTGTAAAATCCCCCCAAAAACAAATAAAGACTGTATAGAATTTATATAACACCACATAATATCTGGGGCGACTCTTGAG
>VVHJ01029492.1:5530-23597 GCA_015107715.1 Tylochromis polylepis
GTAGAAGTGCAGAGGGCTTTTGCAACATGCTCACACATCATACTGATTAACAGTCGGGAGGATATTTTCTGGGCCAAGGGAGTCCGAACAGACTGTCCCGAACTTAGAAAAAGGAAACACCTCCCTGCCTAGCCTTGATTATTAATATTATCATCCATCTCTTCCAGGGAAAGCTGCAGATACAAGGCGAGGTCGGACGTGAACGGAGAGAAGACTCGCAGGGAGACAGCAGGACCGCCACGTGGCTTCTGGAAGAAGATCATGATAATAATAACAATGTGGGGTATAAAACTGTACGGCCCGATCCAGGGCCATCCTTCGTGTGAGGCAGATGGCTGATTTCACATGGAGGTCCAATGCTGTAAACCTGTAAATTAAATCTCTGAAACGACGGACGTCCTCCTGTACTTCCTTACGAAAAAAAACTGAACACGTCAGTTTACAGCACGTTGCTAAAAGTTTGCAGAAACCTCATGTCAGATTTGGAAACAGTGATGAT
Source organism: Tylochromis polylepis (assembly GCA_015107715.1). Taxonomy (NCBI): domain Eukaryota; kingdom Metazoa; phylum Chordata; class Actinopteri; order Cichliformes; family Cichlidae; genus Tylochromis; species Tylochromis polylepis. The sequence continues at coordinate 6,030 of VVHJ01029492.1, forward strand.
CTCTAATCCACCGACTCATGTTCCTGGACACAAATTTAATTTGTCCCCTCTGTAGGGGAATTATGTGACAGCAGAGGCTGAAGTTGCAGAGGAAAGGTTTATTACGGGGCAAATTCTTATCCAGTTTGGCTGCTCATTCTATACATGCGTGTTTTATGAAAACACTCAAACCAAATCAAAATTAACTTAATTCTGCAACATAACTACCCGAATAACAACCCAGAGGCATTTCAAGACTGGCGCCGAGTGACAAGACGTGCCTCTAGAAGGATTTATTGTAGGAAGCTATATCCTGCATCATAAATGCCCCCAAACGCACCGCACACAGCATCTTCCTCCTCCATGAAGATCTTATGAAGGACGAAGTTACATACAGAGACCAGACAGTTTGTTTATTTCTGCTGTAAAGGTTTAACATGGGAGTCTATGGGGACCGACTCACCGCTGCCTCTGCTGGACATCAGAGGAACTGCAGGGTTAGTGAAGTTAGAATTTATGATTTTTTGTTAGTAGCAACAAAGATTGGAAGATGAGACTGTGGGCGGCTTCGTAACTGATCTGGTGACAGATGTGTTGTTCACAGCTGAGCATCAGTGTCCATCTCTTACATCTACTTCAGGTTCCTGTCTCTTAGCCATGAAATCTTCATCATCTTCACAGCATATCTGTGAGTGCTGTGAACATGAAGAAAATGTGGTGATAAAAACCATAAGAGCATTTTAAAATCTCTAAAATATCTCAAGTCTGCATGTTTTGACTTTAAGTGGAGCGGTTCCCTTCAGTTATGTGGTGTAGATGGAGGAAACACCCACAGCACACTGAGCGTTGAACAGGATGCAGGTGGCACACAGCATCACGGGGGCAGATGGGGGCAGATGGTGGCGGAACACTAAGCAACAGGGCTGATGGGAAATGTGGTCCCAAATCTGAGAGAAAAGGACTCAGAATACAGTAAAGACTGCAGGCTGTTTACTAAACCACCAACAATAAGATGCATAAAACAGATTCATGTTGAACTTGTTTCCAGGTGTAAGTGATGATTTAAAGTCTTTGAAGGATCAAAGCTAACCCTAAGCCGTTTGGTGTCATGGAAACTGCAAATCCCCTCCACCCCACCCACCATCTTTACTGAGCGGGAGTAGCATGCTATACATTTGCTCCTGACATGTGCCAAGACGAAGGCTTACAGGTCACTAATGTTAGGCACTGCTGAGGGATAAAGGTCTTTAATGAGCTTCACAGTAGATATAGAGTTTAGGCTTCATGGACGAGGGAAGGAAACAGAATGTAAATACACGAATACCTGCGGCATCGGTCCAAAAAGGGAAGCACATGCAGCACATTTTTAGTCATGATGTAAGACGGCCAAAATTTCACAATCGCGGGATAAGAATTCCATTTTTTTCCTCTGTAAATCTGAGATGGATGAAGAGTGGCTGCATGAATGAAGATGATGGAAAGGTCCTTTAGTTAAACTTTACGAGATTTGCACAATAATAAGAGGGAAATAATGGATCATTCCTCGAGTTGCTGTGTTCATTATATGTCTGGGATTTGTTACAGCACCTCAGCTGGGCTTTCACAACGATTACTGTGGACAGAGCCGATCCAGGAGAACCATTCGACTTCCCGATAATGAAGCTGTCCGTGAATTCAGCCGGAAGATGTTCCTCAGTGAACTGGAGGAAGTCCACTTTGTATGTGTGAAAGCTGAAGCGTCATCATTACATCTGATTTTAAATGAAACAGCACTTCTGTCCTTCGGTTTTCCTTAAAAGGAAGCAAATTAAAACATCAGCATTGCACCAAAGCGTTCCGATTGGCTGGTTTAGGATTAAGGCCGTCCTCCCTCGATGGCGGTCGTTTCCAAACAATAACCCCAGCCGAAGACAGAAGCGCAGTTACAGCGTCAGTCACATGGGTGACTTCCTGTGATCGTTTACATGAAAGACGCCGTCCTGTCTGCTGACACTCGCCGTGAGCGCCGCAAGCTGTAGCGAAACCGGTGAGAGCACGTCCGGGCCTGAAAATCAAAGCTCGAGGAATATCTGTGCAAAGACGTGGAGTGCAGAGGGAAATCTGATTTAAGCATAGTTAAGGGAAAATGTTAGGACGCACAATAAAGAGGGAGGGAAAACAGACACGAAGGGAGGTTAATTTCTACAAGAAAATAGGAAATTGCTGGTTGGTGGATTAAAATGTTGACTGTCTTCTACACTAGAGATGAGCTAGTGGGCGTGTCCAAACTCAGGTGTTGATTTAACTAATGGAAATGAGGAAAAAGAGGAGAGGAAGGAGAACCTGACCTGTCGCTTTTAAAGAACGTGACGGGCGAGCCAAGCTCGAGGCTTTAACAGCAACGCTGTGGATTCAGACTCATGAAAAACCTTTGGCTGCTTATTTTTCACACGCATTTAGAAAACTGGTGTTGTGATTATTACGTTTTATTTTCCAGACAGGTGCAAAGTTCGATCTGTACGTCCTGAGCGGTAAAACTGAGCCGGCTTTGTGGTGTCCCGGCACGGTCAGCAGTATGCAGCAGCACAGTGATCGCTGGTGCAAGTCGATTTAGTCAGTATCCTGTTATTGTTCATTATTTCACTGATTTTAAAAATACAAAGAAATAAACATCTAATTATCATTTCACTAAATTTCTATCCTTGGATGCATATTTAGTCACAAAGTGAGATAAACATCCCTCCACCCTTCACTGTTCCCTCCTCACAGGTAAATTAAGAGCAACTTGTAGGTTCATTTTGGCTTCTGCGTAAAGAAGCCATTTTTGTAGTTTTTGTAGTTTTGCCTTTGTACTCCACCACAGTGGATTTTCCATTAAACAATCACGGTATGATTAAAGCGCAGACTCTCAGCTTTAACTCGAGGGGTTTAATAAAAATCATTTTAAATGTAAGGCTCTTAATATGTGGATGAAAATCCTTTGCAGTCGGTGCCTGCCTGCGTTTCCTCTTTGAGGTGCTGATGCTTGTTTGTGGCTCTCTTTAGCTTTAGTTTTGTCTTCGATAACTGAAAAGCTGCTCTTTTGGGTTGAGCTCATCAGACTGATCTGGCCCATATTTTTGGGGGTTCCTTTCTGCAGGGTAACAGAAACGTCACTTGGTGATGCATTTGTGGATTTAGAAAATGGAAACTGTCTCCTTTCTGTCTTCTAATACGGTAAAGACACGTTGATTTAGGCGACTGCCTGGCAACCACCGTCGCTAGGGAAAAATCGGTATTCCGACTTGTTGTGAGCGGATCTCTAAAGACCCAGTCCTGTGCTCTCCTAGAACGGGGAATGTTCATCTTCAAAATAAAAGTTTTGCCTTACCACTGGAACCCACATGTTTCAAAAGGCCCAGCTTTTACTGTGAAGGCAAACAGCCACCATTTCTTGTTTGCGTTGCAGTGTTTCCAGACAAACTACGGGTAACCACGTCAATCTGCCAGAAACCAACAATCAAAGCAGGTTTTTGGTGCAACCGTGAGAAACCTCTGTCACCAGCCGGTGTGCCGACACACATTTTTCCGTAGTGCCGGAGGTTACCAGGGCGTCAGCCTGCTCTGTGGCCTGTTTTGTTATATGTGAGCGCTAACTTCCCCTCACACCACGAATGAATTCCTCGCTGGCAGCCGGTCAGTCCTGATCCTGGTCAGTTTGAGGCTCATTGATGTCTCACAGGTTTGGAAGGCTGTAGCACATCAAGTGTGTGCTGATTTCTCTTCATATTTCTTATTGCTGACACAGACTTTGCTTTCTAGCACTCTGACATGTTACAATAACAACCAAATATTCATTTAATACATTTATATTCTGGAAAATCAGGACATTGTTTAACTTTCCTATGCATTAATTAACCGAGGTCACCAGCCTGCAAGTTGCTTTTAAACGAAGTTAAAATCAGACTAACAGACGTTATTTCTCTTATGTTAGGTCAAGAAACCAACAATCGCAGCATCATCAGCAAACTGGAGTTAGCCCAGAATGCATTAGCATAACGAGCGGGTAAAGCTGGAGGGCTGACACTACTTTGCTATAACTCTGTGCGCTCAATAAAGAAATGAAAAGTGTGCTATTAGTTTAGTCTGAGTGTGTTTGATTGCAATTGCTGCGCAGATGAAGCTCAGATCAAACTTCCTTATAAAAAAACTCTCAGACCGTTTGTTTTACCTGTGCACGAGCGTCAGCGGGCCTTCAGGGGTCACGCACTTGGAAGCACCGACTGTAAAAATACCTCTTTGTTTATGGTGAGTCGGCGTAACCGGACCTATCGTTCGGAAGCTCGCCGCATTAGCACAGCTCTGAGGGAACGTCGTATTTTCTGTTTACTCATTAACCTGCAGACTGGCCGGACTCCAGCACACAGGCTCACAGGTCAGCCAGGTTAGAGCCTCCTGAGGGATAATCCTGCCTGATAACAGGAGGCTTTACTGCCCAGCTTAATCCTGTGTACCAACATTAAGAGCTGCGTTTGGCCACAGAGTCCACAGCCAACAGCTGCATTAACACAGCACTACTCGAGGGGATGAGTCGTATTTTTGTCCATTTATGGAGGACAGCATGATGTTTTGTGCTGGTGACGTGCGGCAGAAACAGGAAGTTGGCCTGTTTAAACACCCAGAATTTTGGGGGGTTTTAAGATGAGCTCGGGGCAGATTTCATCACAAATGACTTTTTTTCCCCCACCAACTAAATCCTCCAATGGAAACAGGATTGGAAACATTTGTTTAGCCTAGCTTAGCATAAACCCCAGCAGCACGGGGCAATGCAGCGACTGACTGAGACTGATATCTATGTGAATGTCACACTCTTGGACCAGAAGCACATAAATAATGTCCTGATATGGCACATTTTTTAAACAGCTTCATACCCTGAAGTTTATCTCGTAATTACGTTAAACTACTGTGCTGAAGTGCCAAAAGATGCAGTTCCTCCGATGTCCACTGGAGGCTCCAGCAGTGAGTCAGTCCCCACAAACTCCCATGTTAAAACTTTACAGCAGAAATAAACATTTGGGGCCTTCTGGAGCATTTTAATTACATCATCTGACCAATAATATGGCTGCTGTGAGGTCACTGCACTAACAGGCCATCTAAGAATCCCAAGCCCAGTTTTTCTGAGCGAAACTTGAGGATTTTATTTGAATGTTACGCAGCACTAAATAGCAGGTATTTCTGTCTGTGCAATGCCCTTATACAGTTTATAGATGCAGCTTGTTAGCCAAGATACCTAGCATTAGCTCATGATGTTGTGGATCCAAAATGTAGATACAGAAAACAGGTGGGATTTTAAAAAAGGCAGGAGTTTAATGAGGCTGTCCAGGAAACATAAGAAAGGCTGGGGGTAATCAGGGAAGTGGAGACAGCTGAGGAAAACAAGCTGAATGAAATCACTGAGGACAAGACAACGGGAAGGAAACTGAAAGCAAGGCTCAAGGCACGACTAACTTTCAAAATAAAGCAGGAAGTGAGAAGTGATAACTAAACGGGGAAACGCAGACACACAAATGAACTTTGTGAACTGACATGAGGATGGAACACCGAGGGAAGAACTAAACTCAACCGGGAACTAAGAATGGACTAAAGACCAACTACACGATGCAAGGAGACTACATGATGGAAATATTAACACTGAGCAAACCAAGACTCAAACTAAATATCTCAATAAACAAAAATGGAAAGGCTAAGTATCAGATAAATATGGCTTATTTTGAACTGTGAATCATGCAAAGCTGCTCTGGATGTGGAAATGAGCAGCTGCTTTCTTGAAAATCCAAAGTAAAGTGAAGGAATCTGCTTCATTTTTTTTTAAAACGGCGATAAAAGAATGACGACTGGGCACCGATGCTGACTTACAGACATCGGCACGTTGACTCTGCAGTCTGACGCAGGCAGCAGAGTTTACATGTCACTGACTGTGACAGCGCCGTTTAGACAACGCAAAGAAAACTGAAACTGCACGCTCGACTTTGCTGAAACGCTTTAACCGGACAAACTTCCTGTTTAAACCCTGGCAGAGAAGAAAGTGGAGATTAGGATTTCACAGGCATTTCCTCCATAGCCAACCGTATACTTGGCACAACGGAAAACCCGAGCAGTCCAAATCCCTGGCGTGCTTGATGACATGTGATGTAATTGAGGTAACGACACGGCGTGGGAAGCGAGAAGAGATCTTTGTGGGTCTGGATGAGAGCGGGAGGGGAGCAGCGGGAGAGGACATGGACGAGAAGAACAAGGAGAAGAAGAGGAGGAGAAAGGGGGTCCTGCTGGCTGGCTACCTCGACCTCTCCTCGGGGGTCGGGTGAAGAGGTTAAGCAAACAGGTCATCAGCTTTGGCAGTAATCACGGCGGTGTCGTTCCTCGTCCGCGGGCATCCCAACGGCCACTCAGCGGCCTGTTCTTGTAGGAGCCAGGGAGGGAGTGATGGTGACCTCCTTCACCCCATTACCCCCTCCCATCAGCACCACACGAACATGCAGTAAACATTTCAGCGCAGTGGGCGTGGCCCTTTCTGCCACCTCAGATGGTTACTGTTATTCTTTTAGTCGGAACATTTCCGTTTCCAGGGAACGCAAGATGTTTATAAACATTATCAATTAAATCAACATCGAAGTGTGCTTTTATTTTCACTCACAACAACGGTAGTACTAATAGTTGTAGTAGTACTAGTACTACAGTAGCAGTAGTATTTGTAGTAGTACAGGCTGAATTTCCTAACGCAGCAGATCATAGACGTTTGAGCGTCTGTAAATCTAAGCATAATAAATGATTTATAAAGCAGCTGATGTAAAAAAAAAACATCTCAAACACCAAAACCTTCATCCTGCTGCTTTCTGAGCAGCTAAACTGTTCATCGTGTAGTTATTTGTTTGTAAATATCTGTTTTTACGTTCATTATATGTACATGTTCGAAATGGATCGGTCAATCAATCAATCAACTCGAAGCTGATCACTTCACCCCCGCACTATGCCCGGGTCTTTGCTGTTTGCTCAGTAACTTATTCTCCTAATAACGCTGGCAGATAAACATATTTTACTGATCAAAGTTAAAGGTTTAAGAATCAATAACTCACTTTAAATATTGTTTGACACGCCATACAAAGCACACGGTTTAATATTTTAATGAAGGAAGAACTATAGACTTGTAACAATCAGTGAATTTATTTATTTATAATTATTTTGTTATTTTTATTGAAGCACTTTGATGAACTCTGGTTGTTTTAAATGTAGTATACAAATAAACTTGACCTTGACCACTGACGCTGTTAGCTATCATATTTATGTAACCATACAAATATTGTTCAAAATATGATGCATGGGTCTTTGCTGGTGTATTAAATATTCTAAACATATATTGCTATATTAATGATGAATTTTACATATAGAAGATTTAACATCCAGCAGGTTGCTTCACAAAGTGTCTCAAGACATGACAATGTCACCAAAACTTCATCTTCTCATCTCCACAATGTCGTCGTCTGCTGCGATGTGCCGTTTTTATAGCGGCTTATTTCGATAACTTTATTGATAATCAGCGGCTGCACAGCTGGACCGTTCCACACATCGAGCTCAAACTGCACACACAGCGTCTCGGTCCCCGGGTGGGTTTGGGATTCTGTTCTGAGGATAATCTGGGTTTGAGTTTTCATCCTTGGTTTTCGGTTGTATTGGTTATCTTTTTCTTGGTGTCAGCTGTTACATCTTTCAGCGGTCTTTGTTGTTTACTTCCTGTTATTTAACTCCCACTTTGGGGTTCAGTGTGTCTGGGTTGGTCAGTCTCTAGTTTTCTATTAATAAAATTGTTTTCTATTTCCTTTTGTGTTTGCAAGCCTCGATTATCGTCTAACATTTTGTACAGGGTCTTTATGGTTTGTTTTCTACTCCTCGTGTTAGCTACGGTTACTTTCAGTTAGTTTCCTGTTGTGTTTTTTGTCTTTCGGTGTCTCCTGTGTCAGGTTTCTCTTGTTTCCCTGCTCAGTTTTACTCCCTGTTTTACTTTGATCTTGTTAAGTTTAACTTCCCACTGTTTGGGAAAGTTGTCTCCATGTACCTTTTGTATATATTGTCTCAGTCTTCCTTTGTCGTGTCGTCTCTGTTAGCTGTGTGATCCCAGTGTTTCCTTGTATTCGTAGAGTTCTCAGATTTTACATTCCATGTCTCACTCCTTGGACTAGCGTGCGTTAATGATCGTTTTGAGTTTGACGCCTGCGTTGTGCGGTTGGGTCTGTAAGGTGCTCCCACACAGCTAAATATGGCGCAGAAATGCTGCTGCTTCTCTGGGCCTGAGCGGAAAACTGTCCTGTGATCTGACCAATTGAACAGTCGTTTTGGTACTACCAGAGAAACACATGCCCGGGGAAATCCTGGGTTTAAAAGCAAAGAACTATAACTGCAGGGCAATAGTGCATGAAACATCTGTGAAGGCCCCATTAATCCTGAATGTCAGACTTCCATGGAGATGACGCCTTTTCTTGCTCTCTTTAGCAAGTCGCTCTTTAACCACATTCTGCACAGATTTTTGCACTTTTCTGCTAATTTTAGCAAGAAAAACCAAACCATATTTCTACATGGATTGTTGTGTCTCTCAGAGAAAATCACCCACTGAAAACACAAGGAGCATTTTACCCATAAAGCCTCTTTAAGGCTCTTTAACCCGTTTGGCTCGGTCCTGTTTAACTGAGCAAGGTTTTCTCTAAAACACGGTCTCCCGTCTTCCCAAAGAAGCACGCCCGTGTTCCAGCTGCTTTTTAACGTGCTGGTGGGATAAAACTTTTTCTTGCTGTCTTTGTTTCAGCTCATTAATGACCAACACAAAGAATAATTAAACACGATGTTTAATCGAGTCGTGAATGATTTTGTTCTCGTGGAAAGTGGATTTTTGGGAAGTCATATTCGGGGTTCTGCTCTGTATTTCTGGCAGCATGATTCACTCGTTTTTTTTATTTTGTGGTTTTTGTGATAAAGCCAGCAGATCAAAAACACTCGTGTCTCCTCTGAAGTCAGTGCACCACCATAAAAAGAGACTTTCCATGCTTGTGACTCAAGCAAAGCCTCATGTGGAAAGACGGTGATACATCGTTGTGTGACAGCCAGTTCATCAACACATCAGCTCTTTAATAATATAATATTGTGCAAGTCAATCGAAGCATTTCAGGCTCGACTTTTCCGGTGCTACCCACATGGATTATTTCAACTCCCACTTCAGGTTTTCTTCTTCTATGACCTGAAAACGAGGTGCGCCAACATCGCCGCAGCAGAGGTTGAAAGCAGGATTGCAGAGCGTGTGAAATGTGAGATGGAAGCAGAGTTTTTAAATGCACGTCGGTGCTACGCTACACTGACCGGACCAACTTTGCTAATGGTCTCTCTGGCTTCTCGCCAACGACGTCTCCCCCAGTAATCTCCTGCTTTTCCCACTTTGCTCTTTAGTTTAGTTACTCTCCAGTGCAAGGCGTTCAGCCTGACCTCTGCCACCCGTCCTTTTATTCCTCCTTTCTCCTGTCTTTCTGTCACTTTAACTTCATCTACCCGCCTTTTTTTGTTCGTTTTCTGAGCACTGCACTGCATTACGTCTGACCTTTTGTCTCTTTTCTCACGTCCATCAGCTTCCTCTCCGTTTTCTTTCTCTGTCCATCTCTTCCTTTGTGTAACTGGGTCTGTTCGTGTCTGAGCCGCCTGAATGGAGGAGAGGTTTAACTCTTCCTGGATTAGGGACCCCTGTAGTGCAGTGACAGCATGAAAGACAGAGGAGAGGACACGCTGGTGCTGACATTCCTGAGTTTGTCCTTTGGCTCATCCAGTAACTGATGCTGCTCCTCCAGCATCAGTTACTGGAAGCGCTCGTTGTCAGGAGGTCAAATTGCAGATATGATGCTAATAAAATAAATACGGTAAAAAGACGGATCCAAGGTTAGCTCAGAATACATGCTCCTTCTTTAAATGCAGATGAAATAAAATTCAGCTCGGCTTCACGCTCACTCACGGAGCCCGATGAAGTCAAAGAAGGCCTTTAACATGAAGCCTTGCACCGTGTGCTGCCAATGCAAACATGAGATGTGCATCACCTTTATTAATGTGCTCAAAGTGTTAATCGAACTTTTCTTGTCCCGTTTTGATCATGAAGGTTCAGCAAAACACGCGAACATCATTTTTTACTAAAGACGTAAACTTCACGATGCAGTGGTTTGGAAACAGACCCATGAAAAACATAACCCTGCACAAAGTTTCTGCAGGTTCTCTGATATCCACGTGAGACTGGCTCCAGCAGTGATTCAGTCTCCACAGACTCTTTGGTTAAATGCCCAACAGCAAAAATACACATGTACACCTGCATGAGCATGAAGGTTTGTTGTTGTTGTTTTTTTTTAAACTCGCCCGTTAACTTGCTAGATGCCAACTACGAATCACCTCAGTTTAATTTAAGCTCCTGAACCAGACCTCTTGTGATGGTTCTTGGGCCGTGGATTAGAGGAGGGGCTCATTTAGAGTCACCTGGGCTGACTGATTGACACATCACAGGTCCAAACAGCCAAACATTACATGAATTACGGATGAGCTAATGGCATACTTTACTTTTCTTTTTAAAAAAAAAAAAAAACATTTCCTTAATATACAAGCGATATATGGTCTATCTGTCCACAGTCTTTGGATTAAAAAAAAAAAAGTGATAATGCTAAAATCATGGTTTTCAAACAGAACACCACAAACCGATGGGTGATGTCCAAGTGGATACTTCCATCTGTTATATACAGTCTTATTTTTACGGTCTGTCACTCAAAGTTTAGTTTGCTATTTAATGACAGTTCAGGCTAACGGATCAGATACTGGGGATACCGAATCCCTCAACTCCATCACTGAAGCACTCTGCCCTCAAATGTCTCCAAAAAAACCCCCACAGTGATGTTTGAAATGCTAAAGCTGAGTTTAAATCAGCCTAACAAACGAATGGGTGGCATCATGGATGTCAATCTTTAATATACAGTCTATGGCTGGACTAGTGATACACAGAAACAGGGAGTCATAATATCAATATTAAAATATTAATCATATATTATGCATGAGCACATGCAATGTGTATATAAAATAATTTAAAAAAACAGCTTATTTAATCATTTTAAATCCTAACAGTATAAAAATATGATGCAATTAATATGATAATATTAATATTAGATTTTAGACACAGTGAATCCAAACTGGTGATAGTTAAATGAGACTCCATTCAAACAGGGTGAAAACAGATTAACATGCTTAATTCATTTTTATTTATACAACAGGAAATCTCAATGATTTGGAGCAAATTAACAGGCAAAATGAAAGTTATAAATCAGAGAAATCTTACAGCTCTTCTACGTTTTATCATGTGCTGACCTTTAAAATCAAACAGGCTCACAAAACCGAGTGAAACCAACAGCGTCTCTGTGTCGAGCCAGAACACGAAGGAAATGTTTGCAGAAAAATGAAAGAGTCTTTGATCAGCGGTAGCTCGATGCTTAAATATGATGTCTTAAAAAAACGTTTTCGGTACAGCCGAGGCCAACGATGCCAACTACTGATTTTCAGGTTTTCAGGTTCAGGTGTTTGGAGGGGTAGCTGGGGCTGGAGGGAGGAACATAAAAAATAAACAATCATAGTTTCACATAATAGTTTCTTTTTTTTTTTAATCACTCAACAGGCATGTCTAACAAAACAACACCTTCCTCATTCACCATCAGCCCACTTTCAGACCATCGTGGCGGACTCACTCGTGGCATTCAGATTGCTAAAACGCGGGCACTCTGTGCCACTTCAGCTGGTGTCAGTGGGTCTGAAGCCGGTCTGGCCTCCACCCGCTTCCTCTCATCTTCCTCATTTCCATAAAAGTGACTTCACCTCTGGCTGTGCGTTGATGGTCTGTTAAGAAAAGACGACTCTCTGCACGCTTTGTTTCCCAAAGTCGGCTGACAGCAGGCGCACGATGCTCTGCTTCCAGGGAAAAACTCAGAGGAACAAACTGTCCAGGCAGAATCAGACAGGCCTGATGTGATGTCCGCATCACGCTGATGGCACAGATGTTTTCTTTAGATTTCAGATTTAGACTCTAATGGACTGCTTCATGGCATCCGAGTCAATTTAAGTCTTTATCTTTGGACTCGTAGGTCTGTTTGGCATTTCTCGTGGTCACGTCATATGACTACATTGTAAATAGAGCACTTGGAGAGGTAATTACCAAGAGTTCATCAGCAGATCATTTGATTGTCTCAGATTTCTCCTCCTTTGTTTTAGAGGGTTTGAGCCGATTCAAGAGCCTGTGAAGACGGATGTTTTTCAGGCAGTTATTTTTTAAAATTCTGCATCAGATTTGACGTCCAGAGGATGGCGACATGCTGAGTAAGCCTCACGATAAGCTAGGTCTTATGGGATAGTTATGGTTCTGACATCACAAATGAAAAACTCATTCATTCATTCAGTTTTAAGGGACCTGAATCGGCATTTGTATGTGAATGAAAAGAAAAAAGTACAAAAAAGCTACCATTTAAAAAAATACTCTGAAACTGAACCCAACTACAGAACTATATGTAATAATTCATCCACCCCCAACTACATCCATCATCCGCCTGTCTGTCCCACGTCACCTGTGCGTGCTGCCCTGTTTCTCCCGCTGTTTGGTAGGAGGAGCTAAAATGGCTCGTTTAAGTTTGGCGACGTCTGTAGTAAAGTTATACGTATGAATTGTCTTGTAGCAGACTATATTATGTTTGACAAATATTTCTAAGCGCCTTCCTCAGCTGTCACTTTAATTACATTATGGGAGAGAATATTAGGAACACAAAGGAGAAACGGGGCTTTTGTGATTTTTTTTTCAGGTTTTTGTCAGAAAAGATCGTGAACATTTAGAACGAGATGTTTAAACTCCAAAAAAGAGCAAAAATCTAAGTGTTAGGACATTTATACATTACGTTGTTACTGACAGCACTGAAGGGTTTTTACTGTAAGCAGCTTATTACCTATATTCTGATTTCCAATAACACATATTAAGACATTTGAATTTTATCTACTGTTCATCTGGATTTTACCCTATACTTGAGTCACAACGTCCTGTTACCTGTCACGACGTGCACGTAACAGGATAGAAATAAACTGAAAACACAGCTTTTCTTCAGGTTGCTGACATATCCACAATACAAAGCCCGCAAGGTGAGGGCCAAAATCTACCAGAGAACACACCAAGGACACTACAGACACCAAAAAAAAGACTGAGGGGAAGGACAGGACTGTTTATACACATGAAGGTAATCAGAGAAGTGGAAACGCAAGGGTAAGGACACAGCTGAACATAATCAAGACAGCGAGACAAGAGGAGGAAAGTAAGACTAAACATAAGACTCAAGAGATCAATAACTAACAAAATTAAACGGTACTTAGAATGACTAAATGAGGAAAAGCAGAGATGAATAAACTTAACGCGGAGGCAAAGGCACAGTCACAGGCCAGAGTGAAAACACTGACGAAATAAACCAACCAAAACAGAATAAAATAGAGAACTTCAAAGAACTAAAGACTCAAGTGACTAAGAAAGCACAAGAAAATCCAAACAGATAAATGGACCAAGCAAAGAACCACCAGAGAAAAAGAATAAATAAGAAAGAAACCCTAGAAAACTCAAAAATCCTGAGAACAGTGGCCATCACAAAATATAGTGTTCTCTACTTTATCAGCTGACTTCTATTGTCTCTTTATAATTTGAATCTGATTGAAAAGAGTTTAAAAGCTGCTTTAAGCTTTAACCCTGCTGACCTACAGAATGTTTGTGCAGCAGCCACACAACTGATGCATCGCACAACTGCTGCGATCACAAGTAATCCATATGAGTGCGCTGTATGAGCTGACCAGCTTATCACTGTATACAGAAACTTCCGAACTGTGGGTGATCTGAATGATTGAAAAAAAGGATTACCTTACACAAACCCACTAAAAAACATTTAGCTTGCATGTGAAGTTTTCCCATCTCGCCTCGTTTTGAATGTCAGTGTAAAATTACACTTTAACTTCAACTGATTTTAAAGCACTGGCTCTGCGATGACCCGCCAGACGAACTCAGGTAGTCGGAGTCGGTCTTAAAAGACATTTTTATGAGAAAGCCGTCCCTTTTTATTTTAGTCACATTTCCCATGTTAGTTTTATTCTGTTGCTCCTGAGAAGGTATTAGCATTATTAACACTGGCAGCCTGCAGCGCTTGTTCGCTTCTCATGTATGAAAACTCAGACGTGTATGTTAATTTATCATTTTATTAATTTAATGCTCATTATATCGCTGTAAATAACGAGATAGCAAAAAAAACCCTGCTGCTTATAAACACCAAACATGAGTTATAAAAACATATTTATGGTTCTTCTTCTTTGCAAGCTACATATTCATAGTTTAAGGCACTGTTAGCGTCACCGATGATGAAGATTTATTTAAAGATATGCATGACAACACATTTCTGTGGACTCAAAGAACCACTGCACCAAAAATAGCTTATTTACAAACAACAGCATACACATAATGCAAACGTATAACTCCCAAGGGCTGTAGATATTAGATAATAGAGATAACATATATACAGATATATAGATAGATAATCTATATAGATAACACAGGTCTGCAACCAAAATACTGCACAGGATTTTCTGACTGTTTCTTATAGATTTTTACTGAAACCAGGAAAATATTTTTAAAATTCCATTTCGGCAGGTTTTCTTGTTTTTAGTGTAATTAAGCTACAATTTCCCTTTTTAAACTGAAATCTGGTATCCTATACTTGAGTCAAAAACCACATCCAATAATGATTTCTTACATTAATTTAAGATTTCTAAGAGTGAGACTCAAGAGAAATACAAACAGAAAATGTGAGGAATTGAGGGGGGTCAGTGGGGGTCAGTGGGGGGGTGGGGGTGTTGGCGTGTGAGGAGCTCAGATGCCCCAACAGGTTTATTTAGTTCATAGTGAAAGGTAAGGGATCTCAGAACAATTATGCATAATTAATTGTATTAAAATATTGATTTTTTTTTCATCGCTGTTGTGCTTTTTTAATGTAAACGCCTCATGTTTTGCAAAAAAACTGTACGTGGTGGAGGGAAGTGGAGATCATTTTTGGATTCAGCACCCTAAAAAACATTGAATTTACCAAAAATATCCCATGCAGCTGAAAAAACTTGCTTTTTTTTGCAGACCTGTGTAATCCTGGTACCAAGGCGATTAACAGAGTAAGCTGCAGGAGGGGAACAGACACTATGATCGTCGTGGTGAGAAGATTTTTATCGATAATGATTTCGGGTTAAACGTCGAGTACGTTTCTGTTGCCATTTAGTAACAGGACGTTTACTTTAATCACGCCCCGCGCTCTTCTTCAGCCGATGGCTTCACTGTCATTCTTTAAAGTTTCATTTCTTCGTTTATTTCTTTTACTTTTGCCCTTCAGTTAACTTCCTGTAGCGAAGCGTCCACCGAAAGCTTCAAAAGCAGTTTTCATGAACCTGAGTGAATGTTTTTGTATTTTTGTGATGAATACACAAATTAAGACCAGAAAAAATTCTCATAATAGTCATAACAGGAAACTGTGAGGAACGACCGACGTGCGAAATGTGTTTTATTTTATCGGTACTGCTGATTCGCTCTTTGAGATATTTCTCCTGGGCAGGACTGAGACCTTATTTTCCAGCCGGCGCTCCACCAGGCAGCGTACAGTAGAGAGCAATTACACCACCATCTGTCCTGCAGGGATTTACTGTGGTTTACTGGTCAGGATTTTACAGGCTGCGTTCAATAAACATATTCAAACATTTTCAAACAGCACGCAGCCATCTCTCCGGCCCGTGGAAGGCAACCTAATGCATCTGCGGCCCGGACGGACGGTTTAATGTCGGTGTCTTTCTCGGCTGTAATTACACTTGTGTTTCCACAGCCGTCATCTCGGGTTTCAAAACGCGGCAGGAAGCAAAAGCGGTGACTAATCAGCTGTAATGGAGGAAAGAGCTGCCGCAGATTAAAGGCTGCTCACGATCAATATGGCCGACATTTCTACATGTGCTTACACATGTCATCGCCGCCAGGGAAAACCTCGATGGCAACGGAAAAACTGGGTGATGAAGCAGAGGGAGAATATCCGGTGCAAACTGGCATCATGACAGACGCATTCTTCCTAAAAAATGGAAGCTTGACAATAATGGATTTAACAGATGTCGGGAGTGTTATGTTGATTTTTCAGCTCTCTGCGGTCTGTTTTCAGCTCTTCTTACTCTTCGAGTCTTGATCTGGCTTTTTTTTTTTTTTAATTTCCTGTTTTTGTGTAAGCGCTGGTTCTATGATGCCATGTGTAAGCGTCCCCCTGGGTCAGATAAAGACCAGAGGTTTGGCTGTCTGACCGGTAACACGCAGGTTGCTGGTTTGAGTTCCTGTTGAGTCAACTGTTATTGAGCACGATCGCTGAAAAAGTCCCCACAATGTCCAGATGTTGAAGATGTGTTCCAGCACATATTTAACAGCTACAGGATGGTTTCATCTGTCCAAAAATATAGAATCGACGTCTGCACATTTATTTTCTATTGCAGTTAACACACACACACACACACACACACACACAGCTGTTCAATAAACTCTCAAAACAATTATACGAACAGACGACTAACATCCAAGAAGTCTGAGCTCCGGTTCTGGTGAGAGAAATTCTGGGATTTTATTTGGATGTTACTGAGCTCTGATTATCTCCGTCTCACATACAGTCTGTGGATGCAGCTCAGCACTCCACCCTCCCATTAAAAAAACAGCAATAGCATTGGAGACCAAAAAGTGATGTCACCACAGCCACCTTTTATATGCACTGATGGAAAAGAAAGTACACCCTCCTTTCATTCTGACATTTTCTCAGGACATACTAAAAACCATCTGCTCCTTTGCAGGTCTTGAATAAACACAACCTCAGGTGAACAACAACACATGGTAAATCCCCCCGTGTCATTATTTCTTTCAAAAATGAAGCCAAACTGCAGAAACAGTGTGTGAAAAATTAGATTCACCCTTACTGCTTCCACAGGAATAAAGAGGGCGTGTTGCATTCAGGTGCTGCCAATCAGATACACTAATTAATTTATTCATTACTGAGCGCGAGCGCCTCTGTGAAAGCAGAGGTGTTGCAGTTGTGTTCACACAATGTCAAAAAAGACATCGGTCTGGAAAGTGTTAGAGGGTCTTTTCCAAACAATCTGAAGCCGTCATCATACAGTGAGAAACGTTATTCACACGTCGACTCATCAAGACAGCTGCCGGGCCTCCCAGGAGTGGAGTGACCCCAGGTCACACCGAGACCCCAGGTCTGCTCAGAGAAACTGCAAAGAAACCAAAGAGCTCCACCGCAGACTCTGCGGGCCTCAGTTAGCAGGTTGAAGGTTAAAGGTCGTGGCAGGTTTGGAAGGGTTGGCAGCACAGCTTAGGTTTGCAAAGCTGCATCTGAACAAAGCTCAAGACTCCTGGAACAGACGAGACCAAAGAGGAGACGTTTGTCCTTAATGCACAAAACCAAACTCAGCATATCAGCACAAACACCACATACCAAC
>VVHJ01029505.1:0-15770 GCA_015107715.1 Tylochromis polylepis
GCCAGTTAGTTTTCAAATTGATTTTAAGATTTTATTATTCGTTTTTAAGGCATTGCACGGGTTAGCACCCTCATACCTTTCTGATCTTTTGAACTGGTACACCCCTGCAAGATCACTGAGGTCTGCGGAAATGTTCCTAGCTGTCCCAAGGTCCAGATTAAAGCCCAGAAGAGATCAGGCCTTTGCTGTCACTGCTCCTAAACTGTGGCACAAACTGCCCCTTCACATAAGGACCTCCCCAACACTAGACACTTTCAAAAACCGTTTGAAAACCCACTTTCATTCCTTGGCTTTTAAATCAGAATGAGTTTGTACTACTTTTATTTGTCTTATTCCCTACTCAAATTTTCTCGTCTTCCTATGTTTTTATCTCTTTTGATTATTTTAAATGTACGGCACTTTGGTCAACAGTTGTTGTTTTAAATGTGCTATATAAATACATTTGACTGACTTTTCCAGAAGCACATTTGTGAGGTCAAACACTGAAGGCTCACCGTCTCCGCTCTAATTCATCCCAAAGGTTGTCTGTGAGACCTCTGTGCAGTTCTTCCACACTAAACTCCTCCATGTCTTTATGGACATCACTTTACTTTGTGCACTGGTGCGGAGTCATGTTGGAACAGTAAGGAGTCATCCCCAAACTGTTCCCACAAAGTTGGGAGGATGAACTTGTCCAAAATGTCTTGGTATGCTGAAGCATTAAGGGATCATTTTACTGGAACTAAAGGGGCTGAGCCCAACTACTGAAAAACACCGTAATCCGCCCCTCCTCCAAACTTTACACTTGGCACAATGAGGATAGACATGTACCGTTCTGCTGGAAACTGCTAAACCCCGACTCGTCCATCAGATTGGCAGACAGAGAATTGTGATCCATCACTGCAGAGAACTTCTTCCTCTTCTGCTCTAAAGTCCAGTGGCAGCGTGCTTAACACCACTGCATCCAGCACTCTGGGTTGCGCTTGGTGATCTGAACAGCTGCTCAGCCATGGAAACAAATTCCATGAAGCTCTCTACGCTCTGTTCTTGAGCTAATCTGAAGGCCACATGAAGTTTGGAGGTCTGTAGCGATCGACTCTGCAGAAAGTTGGAGACCTCTGTGCACTATGCGCCTCAGCATCTCCTGACTCTGGTCTGTGATTTTCCATGGCCTTTGTGTTTGAGTTTGTGGCTGAGTTTCTGTCATTGCCAATCACTTCCACTTTGTTATAATGCCACTAACAGTTGGCTGTGGAATATTTAGTAGTGAGGAAATCTTATGACTAGACTTGCTGCACAGGTAGCGTCCTATCACAGTACTACACTGTAATTCACTGAGCTGCTGAGAGCGAGTCATTCCTTCACAAATGTTTGGAGAAGCAGTCTGCATGTCTAAGTGCTTGATTTATTTATTTATTTTTTTACACCACGGAAGTGATTTGAACACCTAAATTTAATGATTTGGACAAATGTGGTGTGTATAAGAACACAAGCGGACCATCTTTCACCTTCCGCCTTGCTATGGCACAAAGTCTGTGCAATGGCCTTCCAGTGCGTTTACGATGAGCGAGCATGTGGAATTTAACTCCTGTTACTGTAACCAAACAGAGTGTTTCCAGTAGTGAGACTGTGTCTGACTCTGAATGCTTTGTGCTGCGTGCTACATGTGAAAGAGGATCACTTTGGACAGCGTCCAGGCTTGAATCGCTCAACATTGACCAGATTTCAAGTGTTGAAAGCAGTCATCGAACGCAATTTAGAATTTTACCACTTTAGGGCATGTGTGTGTGTGTGTGTGTAAGGCTTTTCAGGCCATACCTGCTGCTTTTTTGTGATTTATGTCAAACTGATTATCCGAAGGTTGCCGAGCGTGGCACTTTCATTTAAGAGGCAGCCCTGCTGTGACTAAATGGCTGTAGCATTGTTGTGTTTCATTTCTGTTGCAGCTGAGATTTTTAGTGTTTACTGACCAATGTTCTGGCCTTGACCGGGAGACCCGAGGGTCTTCTATTTGTGGAGCCTGAGGATGTTTGTTTTGGGCTCGTGGTTGTAAAGCTGTTGCTTTGGGGATGTTGGGGATGGTGTTGACTTTCAAGCAGCATGAAGTTCTGTCCTTGCACTCAGTTAGTATTGCCCAAAATATCGTTGGATACAGTACATTGCTTCTGCCCTGCTCTATGTGAACATACCTGCACTGCTGAATGTTTTTCGAGCATGCACCCCTGCTGTTAGGCTTAACAAAAAAGATCATTTTAAAATTACATTTATGGGAAGCTGGTAATATTGAGACAGAAAAATTATGACTTCTCAATATTCAAATTTGCTGTATGAGGATATGTAAAGTTCTCATCCCGTTCTCTCTTGTGCTGAGAGTGAGATTTTCTACAGACTTTTGCATGCATGGTGAAACATAAGTCTGGCAACACAAGTTTATGCTTACTGAAATGCATCAACTTTGCTCTTTGCCATGGTCAAGAAAGATGCAAATCAAAACTTTATAGCATGTCAAAATTACCAGAGACTGAAACATTTTTGTCCTTTGTTAGGACTGATCAGAAAGTTTACTCTTCCAGTTTTCAGTTTGCATTAAGAACGCTGCATTTAACTTTTATATAACATTTTGTTTCTGAGCACCAGCAGCCCTGGAAGGAGATGCTCCACTTTTGTAACGAACCAGTATAATTTAGGCCTCTGAAATGAAATTTGTTTCAGTGAAAATGAAACATGAAATTTTTTTGATTTCATGTCGCAAGACAACACAATTTAGGATTTTAGTACTTTTAGAACTGAAAGCCTTGATTGCACATTCACAGTGCATTCCCAGGCAAGTGGTTTGCACTGGCTGCTCCACTGTCACCTAGCCAGAGTAGGAAGGAAGGTTGTGCGACTTGACAAATAAAAAAGTGACAGGCGGGGCTTCCTGGAGGCCAACTGACACAAATAGGAAATCCAGAGCACAAACCAAGCACGAGTCTGAAAATTGTATAGTTATACATTTGCAGCTGTGCCATGAAGCTCCCGGCTCCCGGTTTTCGTGCTGATGTTAATGCCAGAGGAGGTTTGGAGCTCTGCGGTGATTAAGTCAGTACAGAGTTGGAGACTTTTATGTGCTGTGCACCTCTGCACTCAGCGACCCCTCTAATTTTAGCCACTTCACAGCTGAGGTGCTGTGTTTCCTAAATGCTTTCACTTTGCAATAACAACACTTACAGTTGATCACAGAATATCTGGGAGGGAAGAAATTCCACAAACTGAGTTGTTGCAATATTCAATTCAATTTTAATTTATACAGCGCCAAATCACAATAACAGTCGCCTCTAGGTGCTTTATATTGTAAGGTAAACGATACAATAATATATACAGAGAAAAACCCAACAATTATATAACCCCCTATCTGCAAGCACTTTGGCGACAGTGGGAAGGAAAAAGTGCCTCCTATTATAGTACCATGCGCCACCCACTCTTTCACAAATGTCTGTAAAGACAGACTGCTTTGGTGCTTGATTTTAATGTACTAGTAGCAATGGGACTAAATAATTCACCTGAAGTCAAAGATTAAGAGGTGTGTCCCAATACTTTTGTCCATGATGATTAGTTGATGCCTTCTAAGGTGTGCCACTCAGGGAACCTGCAGGAAACTGAGGGAAGCTACGTTACAGGAATACGCACAAACCAAGAGGCAATGTCTTCACTTCCACACTTCCTCTAATATTAAATTGAGCCTGGCTCTAAAAGCAAGTCGGCCCCATAGACCCCTATGTTAAAATATAGAAATACCAGTATTAACGTATTACAGCCTGAGTGGAAAAAAAACCCCTCTTTTGGCCTCTGTGGATGGATTCTTCCTTAAGATGCACAGGAGTTGAATTTTATTTTGGATACCGGTGAGGATTAAAGAAAGGGGGTGTGGCTTGTTTGACTGACAATCCTGGCTTTAGTTTTGGTAAATGGGGCCACTGAAATTGGCCTCTTACCGTGTTTGTGGTGTTTGTGCCTTTTGAAGCATTTTTAAGAGAATTCTTTGAAACATAATGTGGTTTGCTGTGTGGTACAGACCATGCAAGAAGTCTCTGCTTCAGTTCTGGTGCACTAATTAGCAGTGTGTGTGTGTGTGTGTGTGTGTGTGTATCCATACAGTTCATGCTTGATAATGTCTAAAATCTACAGAAATATGTTGATTTATATAAAAAAAAGGAACTATTAATTTATCCATTACACTAATCAGTTTTGATGACTACATGCCACATCTAAAGGTCAAATCCAGCAGTTTAAAACTCAGACGTGACAGTAAAACGTTCCTTCTTGCTGCTGCGATGTCTGAGTGAGAGGCAGTTCGTGACTGCTTCTCAGTTGTTGCAATTTATTAGAAACTATGGTTTTGAAAGTTGATATTACTACCATAAAAAGTGTTGGTGAAGCAGCTTTGTGATTTAACAACATCTCTGACAGCAGAGTTTACCCGAGGATCGAATTATGAGTTATATTTTTGTTTTTAGGCTTACGTGCAGCCAGCAGCTCTTTCCGTCTATTTTTGCCTTCCACTATTTATACATCGATTATGTTTGCACTCCACCAGGAAACTCCTGCATCCCACTGTGACTCTGACGTGTAACACAGTCGACTGCTTCAGGACACACTGCAGCTGTCGATCCACACACAGATATATTAGGAACGGAGTCATGGCTCCAGATATCCCCACACTTCCCAACCCCCAGTCCCGACTTTCTGTCTCTTCATGTACTCGTTACTGTCTGCTGTCTGCCGCTGCCTGTTACCAAAGACAGACACAAGTACAACCGCACTGCACTCATGCAGACGCAGCATCGGCATACCTACAAACAGTTTTTATGCTAACCTTTGAGAAAGACCCTACAGAGATGATACTTGAACCACTCACATTGTAATGAATGAAACTAATCCATCACATATTCGGATTCTGACTTTAGGCCCCAGTCACACAGGTGTAGAAGCCGGATGGTGCTGCCTGGTAATTACTGGTATTCCCCAACCGGTTTAGGAGTGGTTGGTGGAGGTTGCTAGCGTAGATGGATGTAGCTACTGTGACATCACTCACTGGTTTTTGAAGTTTTTCGAAGCCTCGAGATGAACATTTTCACTGTCGCTACCTGGGTTGGCAAGTTATTTCACATGTGGATTCATCCTCAATATTGAAACATGGCAATTTGATAATTTTTTTATTCTCACAATGACCCACAATAAGTGACTGACACCATAATCTCAGCAGGAAACCATTTTCCATACAGTTCTGATGAGATTGGAAGTCTTTTTACAATCACAGCTATCGCCATTTGGTGGCCATCCGGTGCACTTTCTGATTGTGGAAGTGCAGCCTTAAGGCACTTGCACAATCCTCATTTTCCCAACCAGAAAGCTACATCCATGTTTTTTACTGTCTATGGTTGCCGGCAATCAACCAACAGTCGCTAGGGTGTTCGGTTGGTTGCAGAACCTCCTTGCAATTGCTTTGGTCACTAGCAGATTGCTGCAGTTGCCTGCAGTTGATGCCGACTTGTCTGCAAACACTTTCCAGCTACTTAATAAACAGTAAGGAAACTGTGAAGAGTGCGGCACACGCAGGAGATGGTGACCATTCCCTTTTTCAGAGTAAAAGCTGCCGTTTTTAAAATGTGTTGGCTTCAGTGGTTATGGAAATTTTTTATTTTGTTACTTTGTTTGCAACAACACTTTTTCCAAGTTTGACTGCTATTCAGCCAGTAGTTGGCAACTGTCTCCAGGCCTGTGGGACTGAGGCCTTAGTGATTAATGATCTTTACAATTGCTCCAGAAATACAGAAATACTCTTTTGGGATAAAATATAAATGCGTTTATTGTGAAAACACTTAATATCAGGGAGAACAGTGATGAGTGTCTGGTCTCAGAAACCCTCCCTGAGCCTGGTTCTGCCGGAGGTTTCTTCCTGTTAAAAGGGAGTTTTTCCTTCCCACTGTCGCCAAAGTGCTTGCTCATAGGGGGTCATATGATTGTTGGGTTTTCTCTGTATCTATTATTGTACGATCTACTGTACAAATATTAAGCGCCTTGAGGCGACTATTGTTGTGATTTGGCGCTATATAAATAAAATTGAATTGAATTGAATTGATGTACACTTTATACCCTGTACTCTTCCCTTTAGAAAATGGAACAGAGTAAATTTTTGCAAACAAAGAACAAGGAGCCAGGCTGTCCTCGAGATCAATACAGACAGAAAAAGAAGATGGCAAACAGAAGAGGGTCAGGTCATTACGTACCAAAAAGGCTCCATCAGACCCGATTTCTTCAGGCATCACCAAAAATGTAAGAAGTCATGAAACACACGAGGTCAGCTTCCAAAAGTGATCGAGCTCACAATGTTTGTTTTTGCCAAAGGACTTGTGCTGTGGCATTATCATTTAGCTCGAGTAAAGACTCACAGATCTGTTAGCATGGCCGGAGAGACTTGATAAAATTTATACAAAAAAGAAAAAAGAGCAGAACTTCCAAATACCAAGAGGCCTTAGGCATATCATTAATTGTTACGACCCGGCCTAGGCAGACTAAAATAAATTAATCAAAGTAAACCGTGAGCCTTGTTTCAAAGATGCTAAAGTCCTTGGTTTAACAAAAACATGCAGCCAGCAGCTCCAGGCACAGTTGTAACTTTCATCCGTGGCTGCTTTAATGCAGGTTTTTAACACCGGTTAATATTAGGATGTTGACATTGTAATGGCTGCATAACCCTGGCAGTGTTTCCACCCACTGACTTACTAAAGTCAACACAGTCTTTCCGATGAGCCGCTGCGAGCTGTCAGCTGTTTGCTGTGAGCTTGTTTTTCAAGGCTTCATCCTCCCCAACAGGTGCAGTTCTGCAGATACAATAAGACCCATGCTTCAAAAGACCAGCCTTGTTCTCAGCCTTGATCAGCATTTAGCATCTCACCAGCAAGCTCCACTGTAGACCTTTCACTGCGCTGAACAGGTGGGATCGGCTCGGCTGTTATGAACGTGTCCAACATTTTCTTCCAAATCCCTGTTGTTTTTGTAAAACTTTCACTTCTGAACGTGCATTTTTGAGGGAGTAAGAGCGAACGCTACCAAGTAAGAGGGAGGAAAACAGATCTGAGTAAAGTTAAAGAAGACAGGACCACAGAAAGGAAGGAGAAGGAAGGAGGCAAAGGCAGAGCAGGAACACAGAGTTGCTAGCTTAGGGCGTAATTACTGAATCACTGTGTGCACTTTTAGCATTTATATTCCAGCTAAACACAACACAATAAGAGCAACTTGTTGCCTCCAATGGAAATTAGAGACTTTCATCAAGCCGTATTTTTGTCCCGTTGGAGTCATTTCTGTCTGCAGCTGCACAGAAACAGGAAAACTGTCACAAAACTGCTGCTTGTTGTCACATTGTCGTGATGCTGATTGAGATCTTGCTTACACAGACATGAATTTACATCAGCTGTTTGGTGCATTCAGCTCCTCAGTCACTCTCAGAGCAGCTTTGAAAAAAAAAACAAAAAAACAACTGGCACAAGATTTGCTAACAAACGATTTGCTCACAAAGATAATCGTCTATACTTTCAATAAATGCTGATATGATTTTGGTATTTATTGTAAAGCTGTAAGTAGCAACCTGCTGGATGAGAGCATAAGAGGACAAGAAAAGTCTTCTTATACCTTCAGTGTTGTCAGGACTGTGATTAAGCCACTAATAAAAGTAACGTGAAACACAAAAGTTTCAACTTTACGTTACATTTAATGTGTGCTAGCTAACAGCAGGTATTAAACTTAGTTTAATGATCAGTCATTTTTGCTCTTCGCCGTCTTTATCCCCAAACATATACATTCTTATTGTTTTAAATGTATTTATCTATGGATTTCAGCTTATTGTGCTTCATGGTGGAAAGCACTGTTACAAAAAGGTTCAAATCCACCAGCTGGCCCTTCTCTGTGGAGTTAGCATGTTCTCCCAGTGTCTGTGTGGGTTTCTCCAGCTGCTGTGACTTCCTCACAGAGTCCAAAGATCTGTTAGGATAACTGGTGCGTCTAAATTGGGTGTAGGTGTGAATGTGAGTGGTTATATGTCTCCCTGTGTCCCCCCTGAGACAGACTGGGACATGTCTAGGGTATAACCCACCTCTTATTGCATGACAGTTGGGATAGACTCCAACCTCTCCACGACAATAGTTTAAATAAGCGGAAGAGAACAGATGGATGGATGCTTTGTCATGCAAATAATACACGAGGTTGGCATTTAGCCTCATCTGATCCAGAGATTGCTAAAGAATTTAGGTGCTTGGGATAATAATTGAATTAAGTGGCAAACATTTTTCAGCTGGTCGTATCATGCAGCAGTAGATCTGCATGATACGACCAGCTGAAAAACTCTTGAGTCATTCATTTATTAATAATTTTTTTATTGTGGCAGTTTCAGTCTTCCACACTACAGGAGATCTATGCATTTGAATAATGCCCAGTGCTGCTGGAAACTGTTTAGCTGAGCTTTTTTGCAATACGGCTGCCCAGCAGAACATTATATTTACCATCTGGCAGTAAGCCTTGTGGTCTTTTCCTCATACTTTTTGGAACCATAAAACCACCAAAGTCTGGAAAGTTGTGAAAAGTGATGCAGAGTAAAACATCTTTGCTCCTTGACACAAGACTGCAGAGTTGTTTCTTCCTGTTTCTAGTCTCTGCTAAGCTATACAGGCTGTCCAGAGACACGAGAACACTTCTTCTCGTTTAGCTCTCAGCAGGATAGCGACAGTAAAGGAAAGGATAAATATATTTCATCAATGCCAAACTTTTTTTTTTTTTTTGCAGAGCCTTTGTTTTAAAAAAATCATTCAGTTGCAATTCTGCATTTTATTATTGCCACAAATCTTCTCCCACTGGCTCGTATTACCTCCGTGCTGGTCGGACATCATAGTGCAAACAACACAGAAATTACAGCACTAATCTAAAGACCAGCTTGTGTTCCCACGTCTGCAGTTTTAATTTAATGACTCTAAACATTTATTCACAATGGCATTTTTAATCATTCTTGTCCTTTAGTGCTTTAGAAAAGTGTGAATATGTTGTATTTTCTTCAAACTCTCAGCATCTACGATATGTTTAACCAAAGAGAGAACAAACTTGTTAACCTAAATTTGTCGCATGCTACAGCAGAGAGGCTGTCCTGATCAAAAACACGATAACGAAGACTCAGACATTACTGAGAATGATGCTCAGTGCACAAGATTTTTACTGAACCCGCGAGAATCAGCTCCAGAAGAACTCCAACAATTAAGGACTGTAGTGACCTTCCTGCTCCGACACCTGAAACCTGGCTTCACTTGCCTGAAGTTAGTTTTTACTGTGGTCATTTATTTACTGGATAACATTATGAGAAAATGCTGAAAATGTATTTAGGAATATAGCTGGTGCTGCATACCTACTCAAATGCTCTTGTGGTCGTCTCTGTCTGACTAAAAGGAGACTGAGGGACACGGTGGGTGAACGCAGGTATGCCATTTGAATTATCCCATGGCCTAACACTACACAGAAGCACATCGTGACAGTGATTAACACTGAGAGTGTGAGAGATTGAAACTATTAGTCTTGATGCCAGGGGCGGAGACAAAATCAAGTGCCTCAAACAAAGAGAGGTATACTGGATTTATGCCCTTAAGACCGTCAGTAAATCTGGTGCTAATGAACACTTTGACCTCTCATGTTGTTTATAGTCAGTACCTTGGTCCTACATTAGGGTCACTGTTTTTATAATTGACCAGAGTTCACCCACCGTGTTGTTGACCATCGCTAACAGTGCCGCATATTTAATATTGCCGTGGCTTCAGTGTATTTGATTCAGTTTTATGGTTATTGACTTTATTTTTTGTGTTTACATATCTTAGGCTGTTTAAAAAAAAAACTTTTCTAACCAATTAGAGGGCTCAGCACTTCCTGGGCAAAGCCCTAAAAGGTGAGATCAGTGCTGTACTCACCACTGCCCCTAGAGGCTGCGAGAAATAATGCATGTACTTACTGTGACGCACCTGTGGAGCATGAAGCTGTAATTTCTCTGTATCTTTTTATCTTTACACCCAGAGCCGATACACGTTCATGTATATTCAATGTCTTTAACTCTATAAAATAAAGGCCCTCTACTAGTTTTGGATGTTTTATGCTTTTATGGGGTTTTTTCCCCTTGCGTGAGCACCAGTAGTTTGATGGACACCTTTTATGAGCCCCTGATATTTCCTTTCACATGTTCTACATGTGAGATCACTGGTTTAAACCAGAGTTATCGTGGCACTCAATGAAGCACCCGCCTGCACTTGTGCAGTGTCTCTGATACCGTCTCCCCCCTCATGCAGACAGATGGAGAGATAGAGCTTCGGGGCGGTTTGAGAGGAAAGCAAGAGGAAAATGAGAGTGAGAAGAGGGACAAAAGTGGGGTTTGAGAGCAGGGGGGGATTTGCTGAGTGAGTGATAATTTGAGCATTAGACTTTGGAGCAGGAATCGAACTGAGTGGAGCAAACCTCTTCCCACATCCGCCTGGCACTGCACAGCAAAGTCATTTCCATGGAAATTATAAGCCCACCCCCCAACCGTTGTTTGTGACCATTTTGCTGCAGGGTAAACAGCACCTAAACCTTCAGAAGCCGAGTGAACAAAATGTAGAGAGAGGCTGAAATTATATTCGTGGAGATGTGCGTGCTTTCTCGATTCCATCGGTTTAATGAGCTGCGTCTGTAAAACCGACTGGACACCTGCAGGGTCCGTCCATTACAGTCGTCCTCTTATTTATCTTCTATCAAAGTGTGATCCAGCCATCAGGCAGGTCAATTAAGAGGCTGGCTTTTTATTTATTTTAGTGTGATGGCCTGGCAGAGCTTGGCAGTCTTTTCACTTCGTTACAGCTTCCTCAGACTTGGAGACACATATAATTAGTTTCCTGCTTTCAAACATAAACCACGACTCAAAAACGAAATCAGTAAATTAATAAAATGCAAAAAAACTTCAGCGTTTAAAGGTTTATTTTCTGAAATAAGACTTATTATAACTGGGCTGATTGTGCTCAGTGGGAGTTCTGTGATTGCAACCACAAATTTGAAACATCGAAATCGTATTTTTAACAAAGCAAAATAATACTTAAAGTTGGCCTTTCTAAACCTCGCAATAAAGGCTGCGATATGTGCAGACTGTGGAGGTTTAATAACTGCAATCAACTCCTCGAGTGCATTTATGTCACTTGCCCAACAAGAATCAATCAGTCTGTTTGTTCAGATGTTAACAGCTGGGAATTGTTATTAAAAAGACATTTCTGCTGTGCTTTTATTCGACCAAAGTCATGGCTCTCTAGTTTAAACTTTTAGCTGATGCTGCTTCAAAGGATCTTATCATCAGCTTCATACTGTGCAAAATTTTGGCTTTTTTTTAGCATCGCAGATTTTTCATGAGATAAATAGTTTTATTTCAACTAGTTGGAACCACTGCGGTCATAACTGTAAGGGTAAAATTGTTCATTTTTTAAACATGCGTTGTTCTTGTGACTGTAAAATTGTAAATGCACTGCTCTCTTCAGTTCTCTTCATGTGCAGTGAGTTTGTAGTTAAGATTTAAACAGAAAGAAGTTGTATAAATGTAGAAATATATTTTAATGTAATTTAGGGTGAGTTACGGCAGGACACAAAGTCAAGCAATGCTTAAGTGGCCTCAGTTACTGCAGAGCTGCAAGCTGCTTTGCAGCCCACCTCCATATTTGTTTGTGTGGGTGGGTGGATGGGTGGGGTTGCTTCTGGTAGTATCCCCACCTTACACTTTCCAAACCAGTGCGTGTAAGGATAAGGATGTCCCACATCAGCACAAATATAACACATGGGCCAAATATGAATTACTGTAGCTGGAAAATCTTTACTGCATGATAGGCTGACCCAAATCATGTGATTTATAAATGCTATTTACAGTGTCATTTTTCCAATCATTAAACAAATGTTATTTTTGACAAGGATACCCCGACTAAATAAAAAATGCAGTTTTGAAATGATGATTTTATTGACTAGGCAATAAAAGCCTACCTTTGTAAAAAAAAAAAAAATCACCTTCACAGTAATTAGTTGTGTTTTCATGCAAACAAATAAAGAAGCGTCTTGTCCTTCTGCCCTCTTCTGTTGACATCTTTTTGTTCAATCCATCGTTTTAATGATGAAGAATCTCTACAGTTTCCACAAGAATTCATGTTAAAGTGAACCACTAACACATTTTGACTTTGATTTGCTGTTTACGCGACTTTGAGGCTGATTACAGGCAGTTAACATGATGAGGGATTCTAGTATTACGATAATTAGCAATATGTTTGTCATATTTTAGAGCCAATTAGTAGCAAACAAGTGGGGTTTGGGGAGTAGTTTGTGCTCTCACACAGGTGATGTGCGGTCCCTGCTCGTGAAGCCTCTAATCTCTCTCTACCTGCAGGGTTTAAAAGGAGAGGCCGTGATGAAACGTGTGCTAAGTTCTTGGTCTCTGTAACCTATTCTGCTGTGCGTACAGGCATGAAGTGAAAAAAAAACAACTTCTGCTTAAAGAAAAACGTGCAATATTCGATCTGTCTGAAAAAATAATGAAACCCAGCAGTTCCTGGTTGGTGACTTTCTCTTCACGATGTTCTGCACCAGCGATAGATCTGCATGATACTACTAGGAAGTATCCCTCTGCTGCAGCTAAGCATGGAAACACCACCTGGGGAAACCAGAACCAGAAAAAAGCACTAACTTTGACTTTAAGTTTAAAAGGGGACCCATTACGCTCATTTCTTACTCCATATTTTTATTCGTGGACTCGACTGGAGTAATTTTGCATGATTCACTGTGTAAAATATTCCTTCATCATACTGAACCTCGGCGCAGCCCCTCAGTTCATCCTCTGTCTGAAATCTTTTTAGCTCCTGTGCTTTTTAAGCTGAGATTTTTCTGACTGGTTAAACTTTGTAAACACAAGATTTAAAAAGAAATTGTGCGAGGCCCTCACACGCTCATAATTAAGAACCAAAAGTAGAAAAATAAAGGTCAGCAACTTTTTGCTCACATTATCATCTTTATTATTCTTATAAATGCTCATCCCATTACACAGGTCTGCAACCAAAACACTGCACAGGATTTTTTGACTGTTTTTTATAGATTTTTACTGAAAACAGGAGAAATATTTTTAAAATTCCATCTCATCAGGTTTTCTTGCAAAACTCATGTTTTTAATTTAATTAAGCTACAATTTCCCTTTTTAAACTGAAATCTGGTATCCTATACTTAAGTCAAAAACCATATCCAATCATGATTTCTTACATTAATTTAATATTTCTAAAGGCGAGACTCAAGAGAAATACAAATAGAAAATGTGAGGAATTGGGGTGGGGGGTGCGGTGGGTTTGGCAATGTGAGGAGCTCAGATGATCATGTCCCAACAGGTTTATTTAGTTCATAGTGAAAGGTAAGGAATCTCAGAGCAATTATGCATAGTTAATATAATAAAATATTCCAAAAAGTTGATTCTGTTCATCTGGATGTACGTCCAGATGAACAGAATCAACTTTTTGGGATCTACTTACCTGGATGATTGAGCATGCATCAAGACATAATAAAATATAGATTTTTTTTTCATCGCTGTTGAGCTTTTTTTTTTTTTTTAATATAATTTCCTCATGTTTTGCAAAAAAACTGTACGTGATGAAGGGAGGTGGAGATCATTTTTGGATTCAGCACCCTAAAAAACATCAAATTTACCAAAAATATCCCATGCAGCTGAAAAAAAATAGTTTTTTTTTGCAGACCTGTGTTATTTGAAACTAGATATGAACATAGCTATTGAAACAGTATATACAGGGCACAAAAAACCAAGAGTGACATCAAGGGGCACCTATATTGTTTCTAATGTTCATATTATTTTAGTGTACTGTTGTACAGCTGTAGTTTTTTTAAACTATATCATACTAAACAGACTTGAAAAAACTTTTCAGGCTTTTTACTGTTATTTTACTCTCTGGTTTCTTACTGCACCACAGAGGATAGGACATAAGCTTATAGGACAGTGAGATTTTTTTATTTTTCCCACTCATCCACATCTACCCATCCTTATGCCTTCAGTTTCTCACTGTATTTGTCTATCGGTATTTTCTAATCTTTGCACTGGGAGTTAAAAATCCAAGCAGACCAGCTGATCTACACCACCTTGAAGATGAATGCTGGCAGGACATGATTAATCATTACAGGAGTCCCGGTCATGATGGCCCATTGTAAACTAACTCTAACGCTGTTCCCGGCCACAAAAACTGGAAACGACATCATACATCTGCTACTATGAACATAAAATAACTGAAACGTTAATTTCCTACACATCAGAGAGGAAAAAAAGCTGGACCTTAGTTTGTTTTCATTCTCAATGGCATCAGTATTTCCAGAATTCTGCTGGATTTCCAAAGAACAGTGCATAACTGTGCAAAACGTCCTCTCTCTTTCTGTAGAGCTTTGTTGTTCTATAACCTTTAACTGTCTTTAGTTTTCACCTTTGGTGTGAAGGTTGTGATCTCTTTGTTTCTCCCTTTTCTCTGGAACACACATCTCTTTATCTCTCTTTCTCTTTGTCTGTTTCATTTTGTCTTGTGGTTTTGCTCCCTCGCTCTCTCATCTCTTCTCCATTCCTTTGATTTTTTTTTATGCTTTTTGTTATTCTCCAAGTTCCTGAGAGGTATTTAGCTTCTCCCGCTTTCTCTCTCTCTTGTCTTTTCCACTTTTGTCTCCCTTGTTTCTGTTCTTCTATATGTGCGTACCTATCGCTGACTTCTTTTTTAAACTCTGTCACGTCCCCGAGAGAGTACAGCATGACCGATTGGCACTTACCATAGAAATTGTTGTTCTAAATAGGCCCAGACTCCCAAACAACGCAGCAGTGTGCATACAAATGAATGTTCGGTCCGCATCAGAGAAGATGGACAACCGCGGCTGAGCACCTATAATGATGATGCTGTGGATGAGCGCGGAGTGCAGTAAATACCACAGATGTTTACCGGAAACCATCTTTGGAGTGCAGAGAAGTCAAAACCGCCATCAGTCAGCTTGTGACGGCACAGGAAATGAATGCAAAGAGGTTTAGAAGAATCAAATTATATAGCACATGAAAATCCTGACAGCCTGCATGTGTAATATGCTAAATCAATGACCTTACTATAATTAAATGGACTAGAAAATGGCCCGTTGGTATCTACCAAAGCATTAAGCATTAACTAATTATTAATTATGATGTAACAGCGGAGGGAGAATAAAGAAGCAGAAACATGTCATTTGAATCCTGCAGAGTGAGACATGTAAGTTTCTGACATCAGGATGACATTTTCCATTTTCACAAAAAAACGAACTGATGTGAATCTGTCACATTTAACCTCCATAAAAGCACTACGGCTGTAGGCTGCATTCTCAGTGTAATTTCTGCTCTTCTGTAATATTTGGGCAACTTATTTCTAGCGGTGCCCACCTGTTGCTTCTACCTCACCCCATTATAGCACACTAAAACTGACCCCTCTGTGGAGAGAACTGGTGTTCCTTTGAGTCACGTCAACATGTTTCATTGTTGTGTGTTACAGGAAATGTGAGCCCATGATAGATTTTCTCTGACTGATACATTTAGGAACACAATCCTAGTTTCTAATGGCTGTGTCCAAATTCAGGGGCAGCATGCTTCGAAGGACCCGACCTACCCGTTCCACGTAGGGCGGGTCCTTCGAAGGCCGGGTAGGCCAGAAGTGAGCGGCTGTGAAATTGGACGG
>VVHJ01029524.1:9251-23784 GCA_015107715.1 Tylochromis polylepis
GTTGCCTTACCCGATGAGTTCAGTTTATTTGTTAGGCTTACAGTGCTGTGGCACAAGGGAGGCAAATACACAAAGACACAGTTAGTGGGTTAGAAGTGTTGTGTGTTGTGTGTAATAACAAGAGCCTGGATGCTATTTTAATCTGTAGCCCTGTTTGCTTTCTGTTTTCAGGACAGAGAAAAGAGAATATGGGCAGTGAGTTGGATCACAGTTAGATATCCTACATCTAACACTTAGTAGAGCCAGGGGGGGAGAAACAAACACGTTCATGCCAGGACACACGTATGTGTGTGCCCACACAGACATTCAATATTTCTCAACTATGTGGTTCAGACAGGAAAGTTAAAACTTTAAAAACTCTGTGGTGGGAAATCCACGCTGCAAGTTAATTAAACTTGTGACCAAAAAGAAA
Source organism: Tylochromis polylepis (assembly GCA_015107715.1). NCBI lineage: Eukaryota > Metazoa > Chordata > Actinopteri > Cichliformes > Cichlidae > Tylochromis > Tylochromis polylepis. The sequence goes on from VVHJ01029524.1 coordinate 9,664, forward strand.
AGGAAAAACATTTGGATTATGGCTCTAATAATGCTATTACAGATTTAGTGTTCAGGACTGGATTTGAGGATTATTAGGTTCATGTGACCCTCTACCTTGTATCCAGCGTGGGTCCTGCTCTTTGCATGCGGTGTGGTAGAGCAGAGCTCAATGGCCTCGGGCTCGTGGAAGATCACCGTGGGCAGCGGCTCCTTTCTCAGCGTCAGCACATTCAGCTTGGTCTTCAGCATGGTCTGAAAGTGCTGATGGAGAAAGACAGATATATACACACTGTGCTTTAGGCAAATATGCAATCTGTACCAAACAGCAAAAAGCTAATTATGGCTGTGGTTCAGCATTAAGTTTCCTTGTCAACACTGCTGTATGAAGAAAAAACAACCCCCAGAAACATCAGCATTTTGTGTGCAGAGGTGTACCTCATGTCCTGCACGACTCAAAGGAAAGTATGGAACTGGCTCAAGGGGTCAAAGGACTTTAAAGGCTTTTATAATTTCACAGGCGCTCACTCAAACTGATAGAAAACACATCTCGGTGGTGAAAAGTGAAGATGAAGGCTCGAAGTGAGATGGCTGTGAGAGATTTATTCTGCTCCGAGAGGAATGTGAGGAGCAGACGAAGGAAGCCCTGCCCTCTCTGTCCCCGTCAAAACAAGAGGGGCCGCCTGCTCTCATACTACAGTGCATGGCAAGTGTTTCCTGAAGCCGAGCAGAACCACATGGTCCGTCTAGCCATGTGCAGTGTGCCTGCTAGAATTTCTGGTATTTTTAGACACCATCAAAACAAAACTGAGCAGCTAATTAAATCACAATTTTCAGAACTAAGGGGAAAACGGCACACCTGCTGGGCACGGTGTCTGCAGCCTGACCTCAATTATTTTTCTGGCTCCATCAATCAGTGAATTAAGGCCTGAAAATGAAATTTCTTGCCAAATCCATATCAACAGGCTTCATATAAATCGATCTTGTCGGGGACTAACAAGGCTGCTTTTTATATAAAATAAAATACACAACTTAAACCAAACTGCTAGCTACAACATGAAGCTGGGCTCTTAGCATGTTCATCCATTGCACTGTAATATTTTACCTTCACGATCTGTAATGAAAATATCTAAAGCATTGGTAAAATGGGTAAAACCTCTTCAATCTTAAATGCTTATTTAGTTAAATCTCATTTAATTGGGAAAATTAGTGGAAAAGTTCACTTTTTCAAGACATGACTTCTTTGCCATTACTTCTGTTGTTGGAGGATGGTTTAAAAATCTTCCTTGTGATATCGAAAATGGCATTAAGTATTTTCCTGCATATCAGTATTGAGTTTGAAATTCTAGTATTGTGATATCCCTGCTAAGGACTCCTAACTACACGTAAGAAATGTTAGGGAAAACTGTTTATGTCTCATGTAGCTGAAAAAAATATACAACATTTTTAAAATTACTGGGCCTCAAAAATATTTGGGGCTCTATTGTAAAAGCAAATGTAAATGCTAATTAGCTTAGATTAGCTAGTTTGTTTATAATTAAAATTTACTTCCACTCTAAGTTTCCATAACCCGCCACTGACCGCCTGGGTTGCTGTAGGGAAGGACCGATTGGTGCACTGCCATACTCCACGCTTTACTAACAGTTTTGAACAAACTAAGTGGCTCCTTAGTGGAGCCTATTAAAAAAAACAACAACTATCCATTACTGTGTAAAAACTATGAATAGAAGATTGACTGTGATTCCAGATACAGATCACTTATCCTGCACTTCCTACACTAGAAATGCCAGCCACCATGGCAGCAGTTGATGAAAACCATAATCAACAGGTCAGACACTGGAATTCAGTATGTGGGGACCCTGAATGTCTGCACTTGATTTACAGCAATACATCCATGAATAAAACATTTCTCAGAATCGTGACTGTTTTGTCACAGTCGAGCACTACTTCAGAATTTCATTTAACCGACCTCTCAAATCCTCTACGTTACACAATACATAGACAATCGATGCTATTGTGAGCACACCACCAAAAACAAACTGGAGTTTCTTGTTAAGTACAGATCACTTTAACAAATCCTCTCCAATACTTTTTCTTGCATTCAGTGGAGCTGAAAGCTGTTTTCCACGTTGGACTGCGTGAAAGCCATTTTCTCCTGCAACAGATGGTCAACATTTTCAAGCGATGAAAACAGCCGATGCTGCCAATACAATCTATCATCAATCTTCACTGTTGCCTTCATAAGGCCAAGTAGAACATCCTGAATCAACATTTGAATGTGAACACTGCTTCGGTATTGTTATCTGATTGTTAGTGTTTATGGTTATATTAAACACTTTCCTGTCTGAGTGGGTCTTCTGCTGTCATCATTTTAAGGGTTTCAAAATATATCACTGTCTGTGACTTGTTATAGTGTTCTGTTATGAAATGACAGAAAAAGTGACAGAAAAAAGCCTAATCCTGTGCTGACGCCCTACAGTGTAACCCCCAACCCCTAACTCACCATAGTGGACTTTCATGCTGAGAAAAGGAATAATAAAGAGAAGGACGGGGCAGGAGGGAGGGGGTAAGGAGAAAGATAAGGTGTAGAGATGAAGGAGGAGAAGAATGGTGGAGTTGTGAAAGTAAAGCCACATGTGTGTAAACGCTCGCCGACCTCCGCATCAGCACTTTACAGCTTCCTGACGGTGACTTGCATTCCTGTGGTTGGCCGCCGTACGGAGTGAGACGGGGGGGTGCCATGACTCCTACACCCCCCACCTAGTGCACAAGGCTTAAGCAGGTATATAAAAGAAGTTAAAAAAAAAACTTTTCTTTATACATGTACATGTATACATGCAGCGAAATGCTACGTACTACTGGAGGAAATGGGAAGGCTTTTTTTCCTCCATTACTTTTCCACATGCGGAGGGCTGCTTGTGGAGCAATGCTGGAATTCTATTCACAATATTTTCACAGTATCTTAATGTTTTTGTTATTTCTCAAGTCCCAACTGTCTCCTCATGAAGTTAAAGATTCTATTTCTGACTCTAACTTGGAGCCACAAAAGTGTTTGGCCTCCAACACCAGATGAGTGTGGGCACAGTCAGTTGTGATTTGGGATAAGGCGAGGATCCTGTGAACACTTGAGCAATCACCAGAGTGCCTGACCTCCATACCTAGTGTTTAAATGTTTGGCTTCAGCGAAAGCCTCCACATGCTGAATATCGATCTGTTTTTTTCCACCCTAAATGAATTTGATCAGGCTCCTGATATGTTCACAATGCTCTGCCGTCAGCATAGTTCTAATTCAAGCATTTAGTGATAGTCAGTATATTGCTACAAGTCACCGAAGACCCCAAAAGAAACTAATAGTTGGATACGTTATGATATCCTGTGCCATCCCTCAAGACACTTGGATAAATGTCCTCACTTGAGTCTGTCTTGTTTCTGACATTCACTCCAAATGTTTGTTCTGGAGTACACAGGGACCATAATGTCTAAAACTTCAAAAATATTAGTTAATGCAACTACTGAAATTTGACACGGCAACTTTACCGCTTCTTATTTTGTCATTTTGGGAGAAGAAACATATTTTTACTTGTCATTGTGCTAAGATGTACCATATGATGAAGATGGCGTGACAGCCCGGTATGAAACTTGTTAGCAGGGTGCATCCCTGGAACACCAGATTTAAAGCATTAATGTAAAGTGAACATGTGCACATAAATTTATAAAGGATTTGGAAGAAATCCCTAAAGCACAAGATTTATCATATGATGGATAACTTCAGGTTTTCAGTTGGCATTTCTAGTTCATGACTCATTAAATGCTCATTCTAATCGTTAATCTTGTGAAATTATTTGGTCTTTTGCACGTGAGTTATGATATTTGCCTTCATCACTGGAAATGTTCTCATTTAGTGTTATTACTTTAATGCTAAAAGCATCAATATTGCCACAGTGCTGCCAGTAAATATGTAGTTGATGGTGGGCAACGCACCCGCTGACTTACACACTAAGACAGTGTTAATTTTTATACTGTCACGTGTGTAATTTCATTGAGTGTGAGTAATACACTCACCAGCCACTTTGTTAGCTACACCTGTTCAACAAATATCTAATCTCCAATCATGTGGCAGCAACTCAATGTATTTAGGCATGTACACATAATCAAGATGACCTGCTAAAGTTCAAAATGAGCATCAGAATGGGAAAGAAAGTTGATTTAAGTGACTTGAACGTGGCAGGGTTGTTGGTACCAAACGGGCTGATGATCTACTGAGATTTTCCCACACAAACATCTTTAGGGTTGACAGAGAATAGTCCAAAAAAGAGAAAACATCCAATGAGCAGCAGTTCTCTGGGAGAAAATGCCTCGCTGATGCCAGAGGTCAGAGCAGAATGGCCGGACTTGGCAATTAGTAACTCTAATAACAACTCATTACAGTAAAGATGTGCAGAAAAGTATCTCTAAACACACAGCACCTCCAACCTTGACGCAGATGAGCTACAGCAGCAGAGGACTATACTGGGTGCCACTCCTGTCAGCTAAGATCAGGAAACTGACGCGACAATTCTGGTGAGTCAGTGTGAACTGCCTACAATTCACATAGGCTCACCAGAACTGAGAAGATTGGAAAAATGTTGTCTAGTCTGATGAGTCTCGATTTATGCCGTGACATTCAGATGGTAGGGTCAGAATTTGGCATAAACATAATGAAAGCATGGGCCCATCCTGCCATGTGGGGGATATTTTCTTGGCACACTCTGGGCCCCTTAGTGCCAGCTGAGCACTATTTCACAAAGTTAAAGTCATCTCAAGCAGGTTTCTTAACCATGACAGTGAGTTCACTGTACTCAGATGGCCTCCCACATTCACCAGATCTCCATTCAGTAGAGCACCTTTGGGATGTGGTGAAATGGGAGATTCACATCATGGATGTGTAGCCAACAAAGCTGCACAACTGTGTGACGCTGTCATGTTAATATGGACCAAAATCTCTGAGGAATGTTTCCAGCACCTTTTTGAATCAATGGCACAAAGTATTAAGGCAGTTCTGAAGGTGAAAGTGGGTCCTACCTGGTACTGGAGTTGACTGGCTCTGATGATCTTGCCCTCCTTTCTTTCAGTGATCTAATCAGATTGTGGAATAGTCGAATGGTCAAAACAACAGAATCCATCCGTTATGTGTGGCTTTCTGAAAACAACGATTTAACATTCCTAAAGTTCTCCTAGAAATTGTTCTGAAGGCAAAAAGAGGTCCAACCCAGTACTAGCAAAGTGTACCTAATAAAGTGAGTGTTGAGAATGTATTCATGATCATTTACAGACTGTTTACATAATTATTATTATGTCAGTTTGTCCTATTACAAAATCATGTTGTTCTGCTGTGGACCTCTCCTGTGAATAGTTTTGAATGACACTAAAATTAATCTTGAATATTAAGATCTGGATCTTAGTCAAACTGACCCAGTGCAGCCAACAAATTCTGAATGACTGCTCTCCAACGACGTCTCTGATTACTGCTGGAAATCGCAAGTGCCATCAATACGAGTGCACACGCTAATTTCTTAAGGAGTCTCTACTATTAAATAATTTGGAGTTGTGCATTTAAAATATGCAAATTCAAGACATCACTTGAACAGTCTCAACCACAAGACATTAAGTCCCAGGGAGTTTTGGGGAGTGCAGTTTGCCTCCTACAGTGATGAGTTTAACAGATCACAGATGGTAAGTTCAACTTTTGGCCCTCTGAGGGAGCATTCTTAGAGAAAAGAGGCTCTCAGGTCAATATCATGGTGAGTCACTGCATAACAGGGTGAAAACAGGCACTCGGGCACACCCACTGAGACGCATAAAGTCAGGGTTACAGGGATGGGATTATGACAAAAGTTTACAAAACAGCTGGAAATAATGTTCAGCCCTGCAGATAGATGTCCTTGTCCAAAAAGCACTGATTACCCCCCCATACACAAATGGCTACTGGCTCATCCCAAGAAATCAACCAAGAGTGGTTAGTTATGTTAAGCATGGTTAGAAGTCTTGTAACACAAGACCTCAACATAATGTGAGTCAACAACATCAGTCTGTGTCATACACATCGGCATCCACAAACACCGACACACATGTGGAGAGCCTGAAGAAAAAAAGGAGCACAGACAGCAGTGCACCAGCTGCTCAACATGTGTGTGGCGCTGATAAAAAACAAGAGAGGAGGCCATCATTGTTTGTTAAACTATTCTGTCGCACAACTTTTATTTTTAAAGCCAATACACAGCTCCACATGTGATCATTAAGCCTGACGCAGTCCAGAATTAGAAACACTTCTGGCCATAAACCAATTATGAAAGCACCATCAAACTGTAGGAAACTGGAAATATAAGCAGCGGTCGCACTGATGCCTGGTCCTCGTATACTAGGTGACAAAGTTTGTTGTACAAATAAGACGGTATTTAGTATAACCTAAAAATGAATTATGAGTATGTTTGCAGCAACAAAGGCACAAGCTTTTTCTTCCCCACAAAATCTTTGAAAATCCTGTTTATGATGTTTATTTATTTCTAAACTTTGATCGTTTACATCTATGATTGCTTGCTGTCCCATCACTTCTTTTTCTTTTTACCTGTATCTGTTGACCAGTGCACAGTATGAAACACTGGCTGGAACATGTATTTTGTCTGACAGTTATTACTGCCTAAGCCGACCATCATTTATTCCTAACCGCAAGGGATTTTTTAAAAACTGCAGCACTGTTTTTAAGATGTTGAACTTGTGAACAGACAAAAACATCACTGTGGCTTTTAAGGAGGCTGCATGTATTATGATGATGCATTATGATGCATTATAATTAATTAAACCATCCAATATGAATGAAATCCATATGCACTGTGTCCAGTGTGTAAGAATTAAAACCTTCACCTTGAACAGAGGGCAGCATAGTGGCACAGTGGTTAGCACTGTTGCTTCACAGCAAGAAGGTCTTGAGTTCAATTCCACCATCAGGCCGGGGTCTTTCTGTGTGGAGTTTCCATGTTCTCCCTGTGTTTGTGTGGGTTCACTCCGCGTACTCTGGCTTCCTCCCACAGTCCAAAGACATGCAGTTAGTGGGGATAGGTTAATTGAAAACTCTAAATTGCCCGCAGGTGTGAGTGCGAATGGTCTTCTGTCTGTATGTGTTAGTCCTGCAACAGACTTACGATCTTTCCAGGGTGTACCCTGCCTCTTGCCCTTAGATAGCTGGGATAGGCTCCTGAAAAAGGAAAGGCAGTAGAGAATCTGTATTCTTAGTTTGACTGCAATGAGTGATCTGAAGCTGGAATTGGGACATTTTAACCATCTCAGACTGATAACAGTCATGTCATTTTTAATCATTAACCAACATTCATATTTGAGAAAAGATAACTGGCAACGCTTTCGTGTGCGTTCCACGCTGCTAGCATAACATACCTGGAGCAACGACAGATGAACTACGAGCTAGGCGAAAACTCACTGATGGCGTTTCCCTAAATGTTTCGACAGATTTCTTGTGTTTCTGCTTTTACAAGCAAAAGACCTGTTGCATTTGTGGCAATGAGCACTGTCAGCACTGACTCTAGCAAAGTGCAACCACACTTCTGAGCATTTAATTCTCGTCACCATCTTCACAAAGCCCAGAGAGAACCCTATTCTGGATAAAAAAATTTTTTTGAAAAAGATCAAATCTGGTCTGATAAAATGTGAAAAATGACTTTTAAGTACCAATAATAAATCATATTTCTTAACTTTACCAGTTTCAAAAGCAGTACTGATAGCATCAGAGCTTATCGATACACTGGTCTTTAAAAACCTAGCCCCAGGGCCTGTATAATACTGGGTTCCAGTACCTAGCCCTACTCCACGTATAGTGACCAGGAGCCAGGTGAGGCAAAGACAGGGTGTTCTCAAGACTAACAGGCACTTTTCCTAACAACAGAATCATTTATGACACAAAGTTTGAAAGAAAACATCCAAACAGAGATTCACAACACCTTTACAACTTTTCCAGCAGGAACTATGCTCTATGTTATCCCTGATTTGGCTCAGAAATAAAATCCTGGCCCTTTTTTGTCTCGCTCTCTTTCATGCTTTCTTTTCATCACAGAAGACATTGAAAGACCTTCACCTACACAGTTCTACTGTTTTGTCTGTCCCACACATCAGCAATGATCCCAAGTAGTACAAGTAACATGAAACCCCCCAAAAACTATATTCTATACAGAAATATTTTGTCAGTGTGAGACAAAAAAATATTTAAATGTTTTTCTCTTGTGAGCAGACGGGAAATGAGCTAAAATTGCACATTAAATGAATTTGCTCCTTAAAACATGATCAGCCAATTAAGCAAGTCTTTCACAAACACTTAAACCTTGCGGCTTATACCTTACGCAACTTTTGAGTTGGAAACAACCTCCATCCTGCCCTTGTTTGTCCCTCAGACACCTCTTATACACACAAACACATCCTTCCCAGTAAAAACCTATTAAAGGACGATGCTGTGGTCTACAGGTAGACCAGCATGTGGTGGTTACTTCCTAAAGCCAAATGTCAGATGCACCTCTCCAGTTCCTGCTTGGTTAAAAATTCAAAAAAACTGTCGCTCTGTGTGTTTACAGCCTCCTCCTCTGATCCCGGGACAGTTTATGGGAGGAAATTTGCCCAAATGAGCTCAACCTCGAGTAGACTGTGGGAGGTCTGCACATGGTCGAAAACCTGTTTTTCTCAATCACGATTGGAGCGCCAAGGCGTGTAGGAGGGAGAAAGTCAATGATCAGAAGGTTGTGATTGGTCTGTTACTTCTGTAGGAGGAAGTGGGCATTATAGCAACCTAACCTCAAGGCCTGAAGGAGACTCTCTGGCTGGCAGTGCAAACATCAACAACTGTTTGACATAAACAGCGAACCCACTGTGATGTCTTAAAGAGTCTATGCAGAGCCAGGGGACATAAACGGGACTTACTAATGATGAAAAACACTCCTCACTGCCAAGAATACAGCCACTTATATCTGCATGGCGCGTTATTCGGCTACAGGTCAACCATCACAGGCACTAACTGGCTTTTGATAAGTCACAATAGCCGTTACAGAGCTGTATATTACATGTATGCGCTACATCTTTGGTTTATGCGAGCTAAAACTAATAAGCTAACTCAGACACTGCCGACCACATGCTTTTTTAATTTAAAACAATACGTAGGGATGCGCTTGATTATCATCAATTCATTTTCTGATTATTTGGCTCCATTTTCTTTTAAAAATAAAACACTAAAACATAGTGACAGATACATGTAACATTAATTTAGAAGTCCATTACTAATTTGATTTTTTCACAAATACTTGCTTACTTGACTAGTTTAATGAAATCAAGAAAGTCATCCCAGAATTTTTTCACCTCTATCGCTGTGGAACTTATTTAAAATACATATTTATTGTCTGGGTTTAACATAATTTTAAGGCATAATCCTATGGAGCTCTACTTCCAGGTGAAACAAGACATAAAAAGGCCAGAAATGACAACATAGCAGGGGAGCACTTCTATAGTAGCCAGGGGGTAGAGAGGGAGCCAAGGAGAGAAAAACAATTGTTCACATTCACACCCACAGCCAACTGAGAATCACCAGAACCCCTAACAGAGGTTTTATTCCACTGTGATAAATCCATAGCACAGATACATTGTAACAGTAGATCCTTCTGACACCCTCCACCATAACCTGCCCTGCACCCCCCTGGAAATGTAACTACACATCGCCATCGACACAGCCCACACAGGCATAAATTCCCGCAACGGCCACTTGCATAAACTACAACCTAGGCTCTACCTAAATTCATTGCCAAAGTATAAATTACCGTTAATATGTATGTCTTTGGAGTGAGGGACGAAGCCAAATTACACAGAGAGAACCCACACAGGCGCAGGGAGAACATGCACAGAACTTTGCACAGAAGGACCCCAGCTAGGCATTTTAACATCCCTGGGCTGTTAAAATGACTTGCTAAATGTAAAGGCAAACAGTTGAAATTGTTAGTTCAAAACATCTTAAAAAAACACTGCTGACCACCAGCGCTAGCCCTCAGCCTCCCAGTAGACACGCCTGTGGTATAAATTCCAAAATCCTTGCTCTCAAGTTATCGCATTCACAAGATTTTCAGAAAACTTACTCTGATCTTGAAGTCGATTTTTAGCAGATACACCTGTGGTATTAATTTGAAGCTCCTACTTGTGTGTCCATGCCGCCCGCCCGCCTGCCCAGCAGGGTGATGACAATACCCCATTGGTCTTTAACGGCAGAGGGGTAAAAACAAAACTGCTTAACCAACTGCTAAAGATAATGGATAAACACTTTATTTAAATTCTTTTTTTTTAATTAATTAAAAAGTGAACACTGTAAGCTAACAGTATGGCTAGCTTACAGTATTGATTAATAGAAAAAAATTGCTAGGTAAAAATTTAGCTAATCTCTATAAGGCTTCTCACATGATATCATGTGCACACTGTCACTGACAGGTCTGTATGCCTGTGTAACTGGGTAATTTTCCCTGGTTCTGCCATCAACCTCCACCAACCAGTCACAGTCACACAGTCTCTAGGTCTGTGTGGCTAGGTCCTAAGCTAGCAAGTATGGTTGTTTTAAGCCATTAGCAAACCATTGCTAACAACTAGTAAAAGTAAAGTAAATTACTGTTAAAAGCAGTCCAGATCCCATTTTAAAAAAAAAAATCTTCAAATTAATATATTTGAACATTGTTTTGTCCTGATTAAGGTGTTCACATTAGAGGTCTAAAAAACAGGTACATCAACTGAAAAACATTGGGAACTACTGATCTAGTCTGTTAGCATTCAAACAGCCAAAAATAAAAGTAAAAGTGACGAAACAATAAACACAGTGCCACAAATGCATTCTGACCAGTACAAAGTATTCAACTCTATCGGATTTAAAATCTTGTTTAAAAAAATCACAAATAGGCGAAATAGGGTTGTGCACAATGAGGAAATGTCTGCTGGATAACAAAATGGTTAAAGGGATCATGGGAAATTTTTGGCCAGTCTCCTTGTGCCACCAACTATAACTTAACTGTGGCTACAAAGCAACCTCAGACAAAGAGACAGACATGCAGAGGATGACTCTGACTCTTTTTGACCTCAGTCTGCTCCACTGTCAGGTCAACATCTTTGCATCTGCTCAGCCCTATTTGTCAAAGTCGCACACACTGAAGTTTGAAAGCGTCAAAAGTTGAAAGCGTGGCTAAAGACAGAGCTGCTGACAGCGGAAAACAGCATGTCTGGGAGGCTTAGGGATTTTCACAAAGGAAGCATGCTGCTGTGCATGTGCGCAGGCTTGTAACCTGCCTCCTAAGCTGCATATGAGCGTACATCCACACGCATAGCTGTTCCCAGCCCACTGTATATTGTGCAATCTGTCGGTGAACCAACATGGCCTCTGGCTGGGGAGGAAGGACCCGTCGAAAATGAGCGAGGGATGTGGTCAGCGAGGGGTAGAAAGGGCAAACAGAGAGAAAGACAGGGAGGCATGATGCAGCATCAGCACACAGCATGGCAACACGCACTCTCTTGCCACGACCCCGTATATCTCTTCAACCTCACGCATAAACGCATCTCTTTTTCTCCCTTTTCCTCTTCCCAGCTGGGCACAGGACAAATGAAAAAAAAAATGCAGCAAGATATAAGACGTTGCTATGGCAACAGGACGGCACAAGTGCGAATAATATGGACAGATGTGAATAACAAAAACAACAAAACAGGAGATGATAAGCAACGGTAAATCAGCTAAGAGAGACATTAAACTCTACAAACCCCACCATGCCCGACTCAAAAGCGGCGAAGGATACCAGCCTACAGGATGGTGTTGCTATGGTAACGAAGCAGGCAATGGGTGGGTATTTGCTATCGTTCAGTAACCAATTTTTGGTGTATGGGTCATTCATTATTTTTTAATACCTGGGTTTTTTTTTTCAATTATTATACACAGCAAGGTTTCGGCTATTTAGCGTAAGAAGAGAACAGCCGGGCTGCTGTGCTCAACAATATTCTCCTCATAAAGTCGTCAACTTAAACGTGGAGTGTTTGATAGTTTTCAGGCATGCCTTACTCTTTTATCAGCATCCAGCCACAGCTGGTTTCCAGACGGTAAGCTGATGTGGACTAAACCCAGGTTATCAAAGGGAAGATTTCCTTAATTACACCTGTTCCCTGAAGCAGTTCAGTATTACATCCCTGGATTCTACATTTCCCAGAAAACAAAGCTAAGTTAGCTGGCATGAGGCATCTGTACTTGCCTAAAGGACAGCCACTTTCACATTAAGAGGCTCCAAGTTGGATTTATCTGATTTTCCATTTCCCATTTGTAATTACAGTTCCGACATAGGAACTACATAACCCTGGGGGTCTGGCTCAATAACTGCAGAGCTACAAACCTCCTCTGACATTAACATCAGCTCAAAAACTGTGCAGTGGGAGCTTCATGGCATGGGTTTCCATGGCCAAGCAGTTTCTGTAGGTGTAACATGTTGGTGAACCAGTACTTTTGACCATATAGTGGACGTGGAGCGCTTCCATAATCTAACTCTAAAAGTTTTCCAGTTGTCACAGTCCAAACATGAGTTCTGTTAAAAGATGATGATGTGGATTCACTACATCTTGATTTTCTTGTTTGTCTTTTCATGCCAGCCAAGTCCACAGAAGCCACACCGCACTAAACGCAGGGAGAGGTGCACGTTAACGCGTGTGAATGTAAATGAAGCAACACTTTGAGGAATGTTTCAGCTTCTGTGATAAAATGATTCAATTTTTTTCAATTCAGTTTTATTTATATACCACCAACTCACACCAACAGTCACCTAAACGCGCTTTAAATTGTAATGTAAAAAGCCCCACAGTGTTAGACCTAGAACACTAACGTGCTGTTTTATAATGCTATCACTAACGTCGGGTATATTTTACCTGATATAATATAACCGATAAAACATACTTCCATACACAACAACAATACACTGTAAATTGAAGCGCTTTTCTTTCATTTCCACCTATACAACATCTCATAAAATGACTGGGGACCTTAGGAAGATCCTATAAAAAGGCTCTAATCCTTTCGTTCTTTGGTACACCCATTCCTGGGACATGAGCCTCATCCAGGGAAAGCGCAGTTTCTCTACGTCCCTAACCCCCCCATAAGGAAGTACTTGGAGACAGAACTCAAAAGAACTCCCTTTTAACAGGAAGAAACCTCCAGCAGAACCAGGCTCAGGGAGGAGTGGCCATCTGCTGGGGGTGAGGGGAAGACTGGACAAAAGACACACTACAGGATAGCGAACTAGAGTTTAATGATCGCTAATGATTAAATGTAAAGTGGTGTATAAACAAACATGGACTGAAAAGAGACAAGAGAAGAAGAAACACATAATTACAGGAGGATTCAGGGTCAAAAAGGAAAGCTTTAAGCCTAAAGTTAAATCCAAATCTGGGGAGGGGCCCACTCTACTCTAAAAAAAACCCCCAAAAAACCAAAAACTGGGAACCACAAGTAAACCAGCAGTCTGAGAAATTAATGAACACAATAACTTGACCTAAAAGGATTACAACCTGCTGGTTGTAATCCGGGTTGATGTGGCTGTTGATGTGGCCGTTTTTTTGTTTTTTCCCTCTTTTCAGTGCGTTTGGCAGGGCCCTGAATGATGATTCACTTGCTGCAACACTACCAAAACGTACTGGAGCAACCAGCCATGGAAAGTATGAGATTGACTTTACGACACTTGTTGAGCATGACCACATCTGAGTTTATCCGAAAGCCACAGCGCAGTGTGCTCAGCGAGTGCGGATCAATAGCAGTTTATAAACCACGTCCTGCTGCAGCCTGTTTGGATCACCTAGAGGGCAGATGTGTGTTATGGGGATAATTTACAGCGCCCACATCTGACTCCCTACAAACACCGGAACTCCCGGTTTTAATAATTCGTGATTCCATCTTCTTGACGCCTGGGCAGGAGAGGGGATTGTGCAAGTTCACTTGGCAGGCAGTCCACAGGCCCACATCTGGAGAACATTACGTCTGCAGGAGACGTGAAACCAGGGTCGGAGCACGGCTTACCCGTGGATATCACACTACGTGTCATTAACCACGTCTTTTTTTTTT
>VVHJ01029527.1:6357-28550 GCA_015107715.1 Tylochromis polylepis
TCCCCTGCTCCCATTTCAACATCAAAGTAATCAAGGAAAACAAGCTTTTTTAATCGAAAGTATGCAATTAGAATAAAGCAGAACTGTCCTGGCTGTGCACACTGCCAGAATGAAGAGATTAAATGGGTAAGGAGAAAGGGAAGCACAATCACTGCAGCAGCAGCTATCGGACTGCAGTCAGAACAGATAATGCAACACCTTTCATTTCTGTCCTATACTGTTACAACAAAGACTGACTCAATTCTGGAATCTTCAAGGAAAACAGTGATTATTAGAGGCAGAAGAAAGATTGCTTATAGGAAAAACGACTAATAAAAAAAACATGTTTTCCTTTTCCCTTCAATACTGAAATACGTTAAGATTTTGAATGATCTAAATTTGTGATTTTCTTCACAGATTCTGATTTGTCCCAATTAAGTAGAAGAAAGGAAAAAAAAACCAAGGATGCATGTTACAAAGAGTTATCAAAGAGCCAAGTTAGGTACAACATAGCATTCATTTGTTACTGTAGGATAATGAATTGTACAACCTTCCTCCCTACACACATACTAGTACACAGATTCAACACGGCTATCTATAAGCATACCCCATGCTGTCCTATTCTATGCAGTGTCAAAACAATGATAAACATTTGGTCGCTATAGGAGTGCTCTGGAAACCAGCCAAGCTGAATGGGCTTTTTTGTTTCACTGAACAATAGCACTGCTAAAAGTACTTAACAGCTGTGCTATGCTCTGGGTTCCCCATAGACCCAGAACAGCACATCATACTAAGAAGTGTTGCTTTGTGCAGTTGTTCATTTCTTTATCCTTCTGGGAACAGTATATATTGAAAATGCAGCATTCTGAATGAAGAAAAGGAACAACTATTTCCATTTCCTCCCAAGAATATCTGTGGGTAACTGAAATATTTCTTTTTTAAAAGATATTACGGTATTTTGGGGATGAACTGCTTTATTTCCTGTTATTGCCGGCGATAGATTTATTGAATTAGACTGGGATTTTTTTGTGTCTCTTTTCTACTAATTTTTCTGCTCTGCACAACTCTGCTCACTCATTTTAAACCTTGCTTTCTTTGATCTTTCTTTTTCGCTCTTGTAAAAATGCTGCCACCAGAAACTATAATGTAACCAGATAACATCTTAAGATAGCATCTCACCCTGGATAGCTGAACACAGTAATTTCAGGTAGACCAGTCACTAAGGTGCACACTATGTACAGGTCAGCTTCACTCTCTGCAGGATTGGACCGAACAGCTGTCATTTTAGATTGATTTCTCCCCGATTCCCAGTGTAATAAACACTTGGTCTGGTGATGTGTGAGTGTAATGAGGGCCTGTCACATGACTGACAAGCAATGTTCCTGCCGCTTCTTCTTTCTGATTTAGATGACCCCCTATGTGTCTCCATGTCCATCTTGTCCACATGCAGGTCATTAATATAAACTGCCCCCATCAGTAATCAAACAGACCAAATATTACAAAAGTATTACATTCAAGGTGTTTTTTTTTAACGTCTTAGATTGATAACCTTAAAATTAGTCTGAGCAGTGTCTCTGAAGAGTACCCCTTTCTTTTCTTTTTTTAATTACATGCATTTTTATTTATTTATTCATCTTGTAGTTGCAAATTGTGAAACCCATATCATTTTTGTCTTGGTAAATATAATACCTTAATTAGGTTAACGGTCTGTTTTTTGGCAATGTGTCTGTTTTGTTGCCTTTTCTTTGTGGCTGCATTTTGTATTTTCATCTCAGCAGGCACGCTATTTTATGCTGTGCTTACTGTCAATCACCTGACACCCACAGGAAGAAATGCAAGTCGCTGCCAGAAAATAATACCTCAAACAATAACAATAATAATACTTCAGCATGTCACCTTGCAAACTTGTCACATCCATGTCTTCTCATTTAGGTTTTATTTTTTATTTTTTTGTCAAGTGAGACAGCGGTCAATTTCCATTTTCACACAGTAATGGTTATCTTTTGAAATGACATAAAAAGGAATAAATGTGACATAAACTGCTGATTATTTTGCAAACTAGAAAACTGGATAAAGATGTTGGCAAACAGGCTGTGGCTCTACATGACAACATTATTCTCTATTAACAATGTACAGCAGTATGTGGGCGTACAGCGTGAAGCACTGCAAACCCTATGGCTGCAACTTCACAATCTGTCACACAACTGCTCACATATCTTTAGTCCACTCATATATTGATATACACAAATGTTACACAAATCCACAAGTCATCTATCTGTATAGTCTGCCAGCCATCTGTCATGTCCAGTTGATGGGTCTAGTACTTTGTATATGGTTGGGAGCACATCTTTCAGCCCCCTTCCTCCCATCTTCTGTGCTAAAAGTCCTCCCACACGCCTTCCTTCATTTAGAGAGGACAAGCAACTACACTACTTGTAATTAATTGACTCGCTTAATTAGCTTTATGGCTTTGTATATTTAAAGCATTACGTCATTTAGCCAGCACATATAGCACAATTAAGCTTAAACTGCACTCATGAAATGTTTCCTTTTTTGTTTACTTCACAGCATGTAATTTCTGGATCACACGTGGAAAAGTTTCTAAATGTTGACTTCTACTCTATCGAGACTGGGCTTGCCTTTAATGTGTGATTGACAAGGGCATTAATTATTTTGCTAGAATAGACTTTAGAAACTGGCAACACGCTGATAGAGCTGTAGTGCTGAGCGATGCAAAAGAGATATTTTGTTCCACTACATGCCAGACGAGAATTAAGAAATTGCTCATCGCAACTGTGGTGGTCTGGATGCTCCTGCCAGTGTAAAAACAGGAATTCTGGATGCTTGGGGGACAAGATATCAATTTAAATGGATGTGCTTTTCAATGTATTCCACGCCCTTTTAATCTACCTGTTTATAACATGATTTATTAGTAAAATGTAGGGATGTCACCATAACTGGATATGTTATAACTTATAACCATAACTTATGGTTCCTTTCTTCAACAAAACTCTGAAAATTCAGCTTTTTATTTTTTCAGTAGGTACTACAGCCAGTATACTGTATATACTAAGTGATACTACTTCATACTAAACTCAGATTAGACTCATTTGCATTTTACTCATTTGCACCAGCACCTCTGCAGACTGGCACACAGCCCCTCCACTTACTAACAACTGAACACACAAACACAAGCGCAACAAACTTGGTGAAGCATATTAAAAACTGGCACCCCAGTTTTTATTAAGAAGAGGTCAGTAAATTTCCATTTCAACTACACAGAAGTATGAAACAGTTATCACGAACGTTAACTCCACAGGCACACATGTTAACATTAGCTGTTTAACTATTCAGTTACCTACATTAGCCATTTGTTAAGTTATCACTGAAGTAGCAGCTAGCAGCCACAACTGATAATAAAATATTAAGTGTTGTCAGTCCTACCTGTCTGTAATTGTAACGGACAGTGTTAATTTAACAAGGTAACTCAATTATTTATGCCTAGAAGGTGTTATATTTGTCCTAAAGTCCCAGATTGAAGCTGAGAAAAGTCTACCAGCACCTAGATAGAAACAGTGGCTGTCCTACCTACCAACTATATGATCAGCAACGAAAATATGGAGCCAAGTCGCCATAAGCACAGGGTTGTAGCGGAATATATTTGCATGGGCCAGCATTATTCTAATCTTTATTTTAAGGTTTCACATTGGAGTCCATGATATGAGAGGCCCCCATTATCAAGAAGAACCTCTGTTAAATATTTCATCACACATTTTTGGCCATTTGTAAAATACCCACAATTTATTTATTTATTATTAATATTGATTTGTCTTTATGGATGCAGTTTTTCCAGCTTTTTCATGTTCTTGCACACAGATTTAACACCCTGGCTCTTGTATCCTTGAAGACAATGCCTGTCATATTCCATACGTACCTTTATTTCTGCATATGGAACATGACATTAAATTAATATTTTTTAATTTTTAGGGGAAAACATCACAACTGTGGTGGTCTGGATGCTCCTGCTAGTGTAAGGTGGCACATTTGGAGCTTGGTGGTGGAGCAAATTATTTTGTCACTCAAACCAGAGACATACCGACGTTTTGTCATGTCCCGAGGCATCTCATAGTAACGCCAAAGATACCCTATGATACGCTCCGGATTGTGGATGAAATCCAACAGAATGACGCTCCCAGTGGTGACACACTATCCAGCCGTGTATTCCAGCCCTAACCCTAACCTTACCCCTAACCTTAACCATAACCTTAATCCTAATCTTAATCATAACTTTAATCATATCAGATAGTGTTTACTCATATGCATGACAGTTTTATACTTTGCATTATCTTAATGTAATGTTTATGCAGTTTATCAGAACTTGTCTATTACATAATTTTTATTACAACGACTTCAATAATACACAGTATTTGGTTTTCCTATTTAATCCCATTATAGACTGAATGGCTCAGTGTACAGTGTAAACATGAATGGATTTATATTTGTGGAACAGCTATTAAAATTAAGTATGTCTGACATGGATGTTTGATAGACTGATGGAAGATCAAAGTGTAGTGTATTCAACAAAAGATTAAAAAATAATAAGTTTTAGTTGGCAAGGGTTATTTTTTCTACTCAGCAGTCTTTAAAAAAACTTTCAAATAAAGTAAATCTATCTATGGACCAAATTCCTCATCCTAAAATAAAATTTCAAATGAAGCATTCCCTCAGCAGACACTGCTGTGTGGGTTTTCCAGCCTCAACTTTCTTTATTGTATGCACCAATCGTCCCATTCACTCCCAGAGCAGGGAGACCTCATTAAGGCAGGTTAAGGCAACCCACTAATGGTTCCTCTCAGTGCTAATAACACGGGGTCACCTAATATTACACACTGCTTTGTTCCATTCATCCAGCTATTTATCATGTATTATTAACAGGAATGTATCATGAAATCACTGCTATAATCATAATAATGTTCTCATGGCCTAGGTTAAGACAGGTAACACTCAGTGTATTAGCAGGTGACTTATTAGAGGCAGCAGAGTAGGCACTCTCTCCACCGGATGAATATTTCACCACAAACCAAGTTACATGCAATAACAACACAGTGTCAAACTGAGACGGGCTTTTTTTGTATGTGTTTTGTGCAGCGTGAATTGCACTGCATTTTGAATAACATGATGTTATTTTGTATGTAAATCAATTTCTTACATATATATGGGACAATGTTTAACTCATATTTCTTGCACATAATAATTTCCAGGAATTCTCCCAACATTATTTAGTAAATGAAGAGATTAAATACTTGAATATTTTTGCATACCAGCAATATGAACAACAGTATGATCCACAAAATATCTATACAGTAAAGAGAATACATCTACAGAATTTTAAAAACGAGGTTTAACTGTCTTCCAAGTCAGTTTAGTTCATACTTATCTTTAGTTCAAAACATGTTCGACATTTGTTTAAATAAAGCCAAGGTTCCTCTAAAATGAGTAGGTTTAAATGTTACTCTTTTGTTATCCAAATATTCAGAGGCCAAGGGTCAATACTCAGTAGCTTTTCAGCATCTGTTTAGAATATGAAGCATGCTGTTAAATCAAATGCAGACCCTTTCTAGACTTTGGAAATCTTGCCTCGGTCATTGTAATGGGCAACGTTGCATTGCCAAGCAGGCAAGCTGATGTGATTTAGCATAATTTCAATAATGCCATTCATGGAAATGTGCAAGGGTGATGAAATTTTAATGGAGCTTGGGATAACACAACTGCTCCTCAATTACAATAGCTTTCTCCAACACTCTGAGGCTTCAGTCATAACATGGCTTATTTCATTACTGTACTATCAATGGTTTTATTTGACTTACTTAATTACTATGGATACCTCTATTGTTGTAAAGAAGAAAAACCTCAAAAGCCTCTCTTTCAGTTCCACAGTATTCTCTTGTTTGCCTCATGTAATGTCATGGGTATACATATATTGGTGATTGTGAAATCCTGAAATTATTTTGACCATTAACTGTTGCATGGATGAGTTTCATATTTAATATATATCTGCTGTGTTGAAGTTGCTAAAAGTGGGGTCATCACTATTGAAATGCTGGCAGGAATTACACCGGGCACTGGGCTGAACTAAACTGTATGCACTCTAGTCAATAAAATAAAAATGACTGCAGATGGTATGGCACTATTGCACATTTCACATCTGCTCTATCATTCTGCACTATTATTTTTCACACCATCTATACACACTCACCAGCCACTTCACTTCTTTAGCTCAATTTCTCATTAACACAGAAATCTAAGCCAATCTCATGACATCAACTCAATGCTTGTAGGCATATAGACAACCTGCTGAAGTTCAACTCGAGCTTCAATATGGGGAAGAAAGGTGATTTAAGTGACTTTGAACATGCCATGGTTGCAGGTGCCAGACGAACTGGTCTGAGTATTTCTGAAGCTGCTGATCCACACACTGAGCGGCAGTTCTCTGGGCAAAAATGCCCTGTTGCTGCCAAAGGGCAGAAGAGAATGGCCAGACTGCTTCAAGCTGACAGGAAGGCAACAGTAATTCAAATAACCATTTGTTACAACCACAGTATGCAGAGCATCTCTGAATGTACAACACGCCAAACTTTGAAGCAGACAGACTACAGCAGCAGAAGACCACACTGGATGCCACTCCTGTCAGCTAGGAATAGGAAACTGAGGCTACAGTTTGCACAGACTCACCAAAAGCTGACCATACAAGATTGGAAAAACAGTGCCTGGTCTGATTTCTGAGTCTTCATTTCTGCTGAGACATTCTGATAGTAGGGTAAGAATCTGACATGAAAGCACGGATCCATCCTGTCTCATATAAATGGTTCAGTCTTTTGATGGATGTGTAATGCTGTAGCTGATATTTTCTGGGCAAACTTTGCACCCCTTAATACCAAATGAGCATCGTTTTAACACCAAGCCAACAAGTCCATACTCTTTTGACCACAGCATGCCTATCTTACACAGCCTGTTTCCAGCAGAATAACAAACCACAAAGGTTAGATTACCTCACACTGAACATGACAATGACCGAACAATACATACACTTGAACATGACAATGAGTTCACTGTACTTAAATGGCTTCCACAGTCAACAGATCTAAAAAAAAACAACTTGTTTTTAAGTGCCACCTTGAACCCAATAGTCCAAACGGTTATTTTTACTTTATTTACTCTATAGTTAGAGCTGTCTGCATTTTTCTGAGTTTTTCCAAACTGACTTTGTATTACATTGTTTGACACCTTCATCTCCTACCCTCTCTCCATGTGCTACTGCAACTCATTTCTCTTTTTTCTTGCAAGTCAGAATCATCCAAGAAAATATTTTCACATTCCAAACCAACTAAACGATTGTTTGATCTGGACTGAGACCTCCTGTTTTTCGAGCAAGGATGGGGTTTTCAGATTGTCATCTAAGAAAGGTTTACAGCCCTAATTTCTGTTCAAAACAAACTGTCTGAAACTGTGGAGCAAACAAGTTAGGTGTGAAAGCACCAATAGCCATGCATATGACAACATACAATTAGAGATAACCTGAAGAAAAACGGAGACAGAAGATACTCAGTGCACTTACTCAGATGGACACATGTGATCACAAAATGTGTTCAACAGCCATCAATCATCTTTTAAAAGATTTCAGATTACAGCTGAATTCCATCACAGAGTGGTTTCAACCAAGCTGTTTTATAGATGTAAAACATTTTCCAGCACTGAAGATTTATACCCACAAAACAGAACAAGCTGGGCTGTAATTCCTATTCCGTCAAACTAGGGAAATCCTTCAATGAAATTTCCTGTCTTTGCTTTCAAGACTTTATGTTTTATGAAGGTAAAAATGCAAATGATTACTCTAAAAGTGTGTCATTGAACTGGCATAGCATATTCTGGTGGCTGATTCTTTACTCAGATGGCTTATTTGACTCCTCAGTGTTTGGTAAATAGTAAATGGACTGGTCCTTATATTGCACTTTTTCTCTCCAAATGAACACTCAAACCACTTTTTACTACAAATTACATTCATCTATTCAAACACACATTCCTATATCACTATTTTATTCCTTTTAGCAACTTCTACCACACATACACTCACACTATGATAGATGCATCGGAAACAATTAGGAGTTCAGAATCTTGCCCAGGGACACTGTAGCATATGGACTAGAGGAGCTAGGGACCAAACAACAGACCTTCCGATTGGTGGACGACTTACTCCACTTCAAAAGCCACAGCCACCCCCTGGTATGCATTTCTCTGCAGTTTAACACCATCATCTGTTCAATTAGTGCACTGTCCCTCAATGGCTTATCTTTTCTGTTGGCCTCAATTTCTTAGAGATTATACCTATTTGACTTGTTTGCAGACAGCCTCCCATCCAGGAAGCAAAATGTTTGGTTTCACTTTTCACATCAAATATATTATTCTCATGTTTCCTTTCAAATCAACATCTACCTTCAGGATATGTGAGTCTTCGCTCTCATTTTGTTCTCTGCACACAGAGTCAGTCTGCTCTGAACTCAGTCAAACTGGAAATGGCAATACAAAACAAAGACAACAAGGACCGTATCTCCAGTAGCACTCCAGAGATATCAAATTATTCCTTCTTCTCTCCATTTTTTTTGCCTTTTGTGTATCATTGCTTTTTATTTTGACACAATATGTAAAACATGTAAACTCTAAAGGCAGCACCTAGTAGTTTTGTATGGGGAACACATCACTATCCAACACCACAGCCATGTATGGAGTGAATGTTTAAAAATGTATGAACCGTGTGCATTATGTATAATAATGTTTTAAATATAAGATCTCCTTTGCTCCATTGAGACTTTTGTCTGTATAGTCCTGGTTTATCTGGACTGATTGATCTCAGTTGGATTTTGCATTAAAATACCTGTAGAAAAAACAAGGGAATGGTGGAGAGCAGAAAAATAATGCAAGCTTGATAAAAAAAAGCAAATGTGCGATCACACAATAGCAGCGATGAGCACACAACCTCTGCTGACTATCTGTCACATCTACCGGATTATTGCTGATGAGTTTTCATACAACTGCTCCCTGTGGGTAAAAGAGATTTAAACTGTGATCACAACTATGCATCAATATATGCTGGAGACACTAAAACAACACAATTTGTTTATACTGCATAATTACAAGAGTTTCTACGAGACTTTAAAGCTCAAACAACTCTCCATTTATTTACTTTGGTTTTGCCTTGTATATGAAGCCAAATGTCTGCTTAAAAGGATATACACAGTATTCAACTGATCTCTTTTCAAATGTCTGTAGGCGTGTGTACACATGAACAAACGATAATGTATGTGTGTATGCTGTGTTTCTTTTGTCCTTAACAGGAATGGTTTTCTTCACAACATAAGACAAATGAGTGAAATCCTCTGTAGGATTGCTAGTATGAAGCTTCTTTTTCTTGATTTTAGTGATTCAAATATAGTCTTTATCACATGTTTACTGCAAATGTCCGTTGTTACGTTTTCTGAGGTCTTGAGGCAAAAACAAAAAGAAAGTTGAACGATATTTCTCCCTACAATTAAATGACAGATTGCTTCATGTTTGCCACTATCTTATTTTATTTAGTTTAATGAGACTTCATGTTTTAAGAGCAAAATGCTTTTAAATGCTTTTAAAAACTTGTTAATCTGTTCCATAATGTGTCACGGTTTGTGAGGCAAACTGTGTGGAGATGAGAGAGCGTGGACCCAAGTGCAGACAAACGGAGTGGAGGTGAATGTTAAACGAAAAGCGAGCCTTTATTTAGGTGGCTAAACAAAAGACTACAAAGTAAGAGGCAAACGGGGAACTGAGAACACTAGCAAAACCTAAACTGGAAACAGCTAAACTAAAGAACATGAGGAACAAAGCAAAACCTGAAGGAGGAGCCTGAGACATGGAACAATGAGGAGGAAATGCAGAAGGAAGCACCGGGGATGACAAACAGACAATCCGACGAGGAACAGAGGTAAACACACACAATATACACACAGAGGGAAACGAGGAAATGGCACACAGGAGGGAGACACAGCTGAACCTAGTTAGACCAGACAAGACAAAGGGGAAGCAAAAGACTGAACACGGGATGCGAAACTCTCCAAAGTAAAACAGGAAACACGAGAGAATCACAAAGACACAGACTAGACACTGACTGAGGAGAAACATGGAATGTGGAGCACAGGAGGAGCACAGAACAGAAACCAGGAGACTAGAACCTAAATAGCAATGAAATCAAAAACTATATAATAATCAAAATACAAAACACTGGGTCACCAGACCCAGGACCGCATTTCCAGATCTCAGTTTTCATTACCTAAAGAAAGAAAAAGAAAAAACCCGGGATGTAGCATTAAAATGCCATAATTGTTAAACAGCCTCAGAACTGAACATCAATAGTCTTTGCTGTTTAGGATTCACCTCATAAAAGTATTGGGAAAAATTTAATCAAAAGGTACTTTGTGAATAGTAGTGAAGCAATTACAGTCCCCTAGTCCTTTTCAAAATGTTCAATTATGCCATAGAGTAGTGCCTGAATTCTACACTGCCTCTTCCTAAGAGAAAGAAGAAGACTAAGCAGATTTCCCTCCATCCACTGAAACATCACTTTATAAGGTATATTATTTACTACTTGTAAAACTGTTACATACTCAAACCAGTGCTGTCAGAAATCAGGTTAAACACCACCATCACTTGTATTCTCAGATTTCATTGCTGTCTGTTCATGCAGCAATGTGTCTGCAGTTGCTGTCCCTTGCAAAATTCAAGTTTGCATGATTCACAGGCCGGTGATAGCCATTCAAATCCACGTGGTCCTTATCCCAGTGCTAATAGAAATTTACACTACAATGATGTCATGGTCATTTGTGTTTTTCTCACCACAATACACACATCTGTTGTGAAAAGAGTCTATTTGGCCAATTCCCTAGGGTACGGTTACATGTACCTCAATGCACTGGCACATTTAGTCTCCAATTATGGTTTCTCTTTATGATCACTATTAACCCACTATCTCTCAGCTCTGGTTCATCCACAGTGCTGATTAGCTGTGGATGCTCACCTGCACTCATATAAAGCTAGAGGAGATGGAGCAGCTCTCTCTCCTCCCTAAGCACCAGCATTTCTCATCAGTAGCTTGTTACAGTTATATTAGTTATACTGGGAGTTACCAGAAGTCCTGTTTTTCAGTTTTATTTTTATGAGTTTACTTAATTATTAAGAACCATGATCCACTACATGGTTGGTCTTCGCCCTCTTTTGTTTGTTTTTGTCGGGCTTCCCCATCTACCTTATTTGTATTTAGTTTTATAAATAATTATTTCTCTATAATTAAAAACTGAATCAACTGTGGAATATTGTGTGTTGGGTTCTTTTGGGGACCATAAGAGAAACACAATAAAATGTTTCAAAGAGAGGAGAGCACAAAATAGTTTCTAACTTATAATATGGAATATGACAGAAAAAGTATAGGTAGTCTAAAACTATTTAACACAAACACAGAAAAATTATGTTGATTTCCATGAAAAATTAGTCAACATTTTTCACTTGGTCAGCTATTCCATCTCAGCAACATATGCTGGACAGATAACATATTCCTCTACCACCCAGCAGTCAGCTTGATACTATTAACCTAACATGGCTGGAGAGTAAAACCCCAAGTTAAATGCAGAGGCTGTAGCATCTATCCTTGACACTGAACTAGTAGAGGGTGTCACTGTTGACAGCTCCCATACTACATGACAGAATGATGAGCCAGTGGTGCAGAGGTGAAAAACTGAGCAGAGTGTGCTGTGTTACTATATGACCTCTGGGATGAAAATTCTTCATCATAAAGAAAACAATTTTTTCCTTCTATAGAGCTATATAGGAGCTACATGCTGAAAATGTAAATGAAAGCATTTGAATCAAGATTAAACTGGTCAGTCAGTCAACCTGATATTTAATAAGAAGTTGCACTTTCAAGCAGAAACAAGAACGTAATAATGTGGTAATTTCTAAGTTATCACACCTCATTTACCAAAGTAATGACCAGTTAATATCCAAGTAATAACATGGTAACAACAGGGGGTTACAGTTGAATAATCTAATAGGATAATAAGGGCCCAGAAACTGGGGGTAATAATGTGGAAATAAAGACATCCCCACGAGGCAAAACCAATTAGTAATAGTAGCGTAATACCTTGATAACAATATGATAACCTGCTAGAAATAAGAGGTTAAGGTCTGTGAATTTGAATTTTCACATTTTTACACATGTTTAAGTTGTAATAACCTCATAATAATAAAGTAATATTGGCTGATGTTTTAGCATATTTGAATAGTATTACTATATTATGATGCTTGAATTAATCCTACCTTAGGTTCCTAGCATTCTGATTTGCTTAAAAGCAATCATGTAAATATTATGTTTAATGCTCTGGATTATTAAATGGAAACATCTGTGGTAGTTTCTGTGTATTTCTGTGTAGGTTCTCAGTCATCCACGACATAGTAATCTAAGGAGCTTGGAAAGAAAAACGACTGGTCTTCTTTTCTTGTTTCTTGAAGATGTTTCATCTCTCATTCACAAGTCGCTAGGCAATGCAGTTTCACAGTCACAATGCAGCTTCAAGTCCATCCTCGGGACATCGGGGTGTCTGCAACCAGTGGGGGACATCATGGTAGGGACATCAATCTTTTTTACTGTCTGTGGTCTGAATTGCATTAGTTCAGATAGATGCAACTAATAAGGTGGCCACTGAGTGCATTTAGTACTTAGAAGGCTAGTCTAAGTAGGCTGTTTTAGTTAAAGTAGAGGTTTTCTACTAAGCATGGCAGGTTCCACAATGTTGTAGTCAGCAAATATTAGTGAGTGTCTGGTATTAGCAAGTATTTAAAATCAACACACAAACACGCACACCAACTACAACTAATTTTAGATAGTCAATTTTGATATGACATTCATAAGAGAAATATCTATAAGAAAAATACTAATAAATCATAGCATTTGCTCACTACTCTTCATTGGAAAGAGAGGCTGTTTTCCTTCTTTTCATTACAAACCGCCACCTATCTCATAATTTTCATAAAAGACTTGACCTTTATGGAAACGGGCTTAAAACTGAACTTCAATTTTAACATATACATATTAATAGCATTCTTAAGGTCAAAAATGTTTAAGACTTCAGCAGAAAAGCTGCTGTGAAGTTAAAATATAACTTTTAGGGCATTTGTTATTTCTGGAGGACAAGATTTTAGCTAATAGAAGTCAAAGGTTATAGAATGTTATCCTTCCCTGAGTTAAATTTCAATAATGAGATGCTTATTAACCATTTTATTTATAGTTTACACTATGTGATATTTTTAAGGTGAGTCATGTTTTAATAAAGTGATGGGCATAATTAGGAACACATGCAGAATAAGCTGTTATATCACTTGCACATCAAGCCATTGTGGCCCTGTGATTTACAATATGGCATCACAAATAATTATTACAACAATTAATAACAGAGACGCCTCTGACAATACAGAATGATTTAAGTCTAACTGACTGCAAAGTAGATTTCTCATATATAATTAGTGATTTCTTGGGCAGTCCCATCTTAATTTGTGAACATGAACAGGAAATTGCTTTCAAAGCCTCCAAAGCAAAGGAGCCAGGCCTGACTAATTAACATCATAAAGAGAAACAGAAGCTCAGGATTCAGTAATGTATCATTGAAGAGAATGTCAGTATACAAGTCAGTTTGTAATGGATATGAGGATGTTAAGTTGTATAATTTGTATACCGCTGTTACTCTAACTGGTGTTAGAGTGATGCCTTTAATTTTCGCATACTGCTAAAAAGAGGCTCCATTGCTCTTTGCCATATATTTTTTATGTCGCTGGAGCATACTGAAAGGATGAAACACTATTTGAGGTGAAGCTCAATTTCTAACACGTTGCTTAGAAGACCATTTGCTTTCTCAAATATTTCTGACTATACTCACAGTCTTATGTAAACATCTGCATTCATTATGTCTTATCTATTCTTTCTCTTGACCTTAATGAATGGTCCTGGGCACTTTGCATAGTGCATAACACTAAACATGCAAAATGAGTGTCGCTAACATTAGCAGTGTTAGCACCAACAGCTTACTTTCCTTGCAAGTCAAGGCCAATGTGAGTCTGCTGAATTTGGTTATAAATAAAGTGGTTATATGCCAGGTGACACAATCTCCACACAACCAGTCACAGTACTGCAGTACTGACTGTTTGCATGCTGCTATCTGTTGTTTTACTTTTTTTAGGCCTCAATCTCACAGGCCAAGAAACCTGTCAGCGACCACCTGACAACCATTAGTCAAGAGGGAAAGGTATTTATTCCGTGACCAGTTCATGAGTGGTCTCAAGCTTGCTAGCTGTCACTAGCATGAAATTGATTGTAAAAAAGGTATACTATGCTGCACCAAAAATCTTCATGCAATCGCTTCAGTTGCTAGCAGGTTGCCGTGTTGCATTAGTTTGCATGGAAGACACCAACTTGTCTGCAAACACTTTAAAACTACTTGCCGAGCAGTGGTGAAAAAACCACAGAAACATCTCCCTTCAAAGTAAAAGTTGTGCTTTACAGCTCCAACCAAATGCAACTTTAATTTTGAAGGTGAATATTCTCCATATCTGGTTTGTCTCACACTTTTTCAAGTTTCAGTACAGCTTGGACAATAAATTGCAAGTGTTTGCAGTTTCAGTGTTTTCCATGTAAACTATGGCTAATCACTGTTAGTGACCAAAACAATTACAAGGAGGCTTTTGGTGCAGTAACCTCTGTTGCAACCGATTTCAACTAGCAATGTCCACATTTTTCCTTAGTGACCAGTGGTTGCCAAGGGGGCCACTAAATCGTCTCAAGATCTGTGACAAACGCCTTAATTTCAAGCTTCTGTCACAGATAAGGAGAGGACTGCTGCAGTCATAGCTAGCTGTGAGTGGCTGTGTAACATCTTAGACTGTGGTTAATTATACATTAAAAAAATATGAATCATTTATTTAACTGGCTGATTGTGTTACTGGGCTGCACCCAAGAAAATTCAGGTTTACAAAATATGAAAACCATAGCTGCAGTTTTACAAAATGATGTAATTTTCTGCTACAGCTCAATAAATTATATCCATTAGTAGCACTCAGCTGGAGATAGTTCCAGAGCTATACATTCTGTACAAGGTGTGCTCCAGGGGTGTCTGATACATGGTGGAGTGGTTGAGTTCTGCCTGCTGCAGAGAGAAAGTTCCTCTTGTTAAGTAAATCATAAGGTCCTCAATTCCTCTCCCTAATGGTGTGGCGTCATTTCTGGGACCACAAAGCAGTACCCTGAATACCAATGGGACGCTGCTGGGTCCTTGAAGGAACACAACCACCAGCAGACAAACACTGCCAATTAGCAGAGGGCCCCTACTCATCAGCCATGTGTTCACATCCTATTAACAGAACACATTCACTACATCAGGTCCAGCAAGCACAAAACCTTTCCCTGGGACACTTGGTTTTCTCCTCATATCTTTATTTATGTCAATTAAAAAGGCTTTATTATGATGCTAACTGTGAGACCACTCTGCTCCCTTTCTCCATCCATTTTTCCACAATACTCTGCAAACCAGCTACTGTATTGCACCTTTGTTTTCTTCCATAAGAGATCTTTACTAAAAGACCTGAACAAAAATCATGCGCTTGGTTTGGCCTTCTTAAGCACATTCTGAAGAGGGCAGGAACTGAGGATCGACCCATTTTTAAGTGCTGAACACTTCTTTTTGCTTATCTTGAGTGGCTTGTGTAAAATGTGAAGATGAATAAAAGTCTGTTGTGCTGCCCAAAGGTGTGGCATTGTACTGCTGGTGGCACAGCTGCCTGTCAGACCTCAGGAAACATCACCTGGCAAGCAGGTCAACACAAGATCCTTTTTATGTAAAATATGAAGAATTGTTTATTACTGGTATTTTTTTAAATTGGATTTTCTAGTTAATCTTTGCATGCAATTTTCAGTTTACACTACTTGTGTTAAACATTATACTTAAGAATTAGACTATCAAGGCCAGTAATCAAATTGTAGTCTGTCTGATGAACACTGAAAGCTACATATGATGTTATGTAATAAAAGGTACAGTGTTTAAATATTAAGTATTTAATAGTATTTAAAAGTTTCTTCTCAACTACCTACTGTAAAGGAAATGCATTATAATCATTTAAAAGAACTACAATCATTTTGGTGTCCAACACAAAGCATTGTGAGTGTAGCATCACTGACAATTTAAAAATAACTTGAAATAAAAGTTAAATTTCCAGGCTGACAGTCACATTAATGAATAATTTTAGTTGTAATTAACACCTGGAATTAACATAAGATGTATGTTTGGTTAAATCTGAATGTTATATTTAGACAACCAAGGCCTGCACTGTGAAGCGTGTTCAGTATACAAAGAGTATTTTATTATTATCTAGATTCACTTACCCTAACACTGGCAATCAGAATAAGAGGTCACACAAATGTAGTTATCATCTTGCTAAGTTAACCCAGGATTTCCCCTGCATGCGTGGGCAGCATCTAACCAATCACAATTATGGATAAGTGTACTGGCAACAGAGTGGCTGACTTTTCAAAGGAAGATAAAAGTATAATTGAAAAATATGAAGATGCCAAACACACAAATTACAGTGTGAAAGCAACAAACTGCTGCAGTAGTGAGAATGTGTATGAGAGGAAAAATATTGTTTAACAGTTTAACATTAAAAGCAAGACTGAATGTGTGGGTCAGCAAGATTGGAGAAGAGCTGTTAATGAAGTCTAGCATATTTAAAGGCAGGAGGAAAGCTGGCAAATATGCAGTTGCAAGTTAAACAGATTTATCAATATCAAAGTTTTGTCATTCAGACGTGACACTCTGATGGATTATAATAGCGCATTTCATCACAGTTATGTTTAAAAGATGGTTTTAATTTTTGTTCTTTCAGCTGCAGCCTTGGTGGTGTTTAACAGTCTCAGAGCAAGTAAAGAATAAATATAAAAACATAATTGAAATGTAAGCTTTCACTATGCTATATGTGAATATGATATAAAATTCACAGTTATTTCACAAATCAATTAAAATAAAAAAAACCAAGATCATATATTAATGCTTAAAATATAGAACACTTTTTTATAAATGTGTTTGCAGTCAATAGAAAGCAAACAAACTAACAAAAGAATTACGGAATAAAGTTGTGTGTAGAAATCTATATTTCATACTGATGCAAAAACACAGAAGACCCTAAGAACCAAGGGATCTTCCAGGGATGGTGATACTATTTTTCCGGAGAACTGATCAGTTAGTAAGCAACGATTTCATATCTGCGGATCCTGATCCTAATCCTCAACATTACCTGTTTGGGAGCAGGTTAAGTTTGCAGCATAAATTGATCAACCTTCATAGTACTGAAAATCCAGGCTTAATAAGTAATCTGGATAAGACGAAATACAGCTTAGTAGTATAGGCTTTCAGCTTTGGTTTAGTTTTGTCAACGTACATGGCACATTGCAGAGAAGAGAAGTAACTCAACGAAGGGGTATTAGTCTTTTTAAAAAACAATCTGTTCCCATGGAAAGATCTATAGTACTGTGAGACACTGTAACTAGAGGGAAGATCTTGTGTTAGGTTAACAGTCAGCATTACCTCCTGACTGAGACCCAGAGGTTATCTGGCTGAGATGAGCCCATTCAATAATTTCTGCTTGGATTTACACCTTATGATCTTTTTTTTTTAACAGTATATACACACACTACACACCAGTAGTGAAAGTACCTGCAGACCCACACAGGTGTTTACATTTTGGCAAATTAGACATTAGCTCTGCAGCTAGATAGAGCTGTGTAAGACATATGTGTTACCAAATTTTTCTGTAGACCAATAAAATCAGGAATAGCTTTAGTTAATGTTATTTAACCTTTAATTCATAGCTGTTTAATGTTTGCAAACAATTAGATTGTAACTAATAATGTTTATTAACTGGTAAATAGTTGATTTGTAAGCCAGTTCCAACATTAACAAAAAAACCCCAAAAAAACATCCAGATAATATTTAAAATATTTGTTTTTATGGCAGGTGGAAAGTTGGTGGTGTCCGTCAGTTAACGTAACCAGTCTCTCCAAAGGTCACATCCTTAACCTGATTCTGTCATCTGGTGTGTTTGCATGGAGAACTTAGAGGTAGTAGATGCATTTTTTTCTGACCACAAAGCAGTTAACTTCAATCTACCTCTCTGCTGACTGGGCGGAAAAAAAAAATAATTTAAAAAATAATTATGTTTTTATCAATTTGGTCCTTTAAAACTTCTCAGAATCCTGATCAATTTCTAAAGTCCTTCAGTAATTAGTTCTAAACCGTACTGCTCCACTTAAATGCAGGAAACATAAAACCATTTCTCTTTCCAGTTACACTACTATACACAATCACTCAATGATGTAACAATGCAGAAGACAGGAACATAAATAGAAAGTAAAAAACTTAACACACCTAATTTGGAATTTATGAAAATCTACCAGAAAGCAGTTAAACATGCAAGATCAGTATACAATACAGTATCATATCCAGAAATACTCACAATGACAGGGTACTATTCAATTTCATAAATCCTGCTCTTAATAGGCGTCATTTACTAACAACGTGTATGCACAAATCTGTGGTTTATCAGTATTTTTGTACCCAAATATGTTGGTAATTTACAAATTTATCATATCAGGGTCCTTTTAACCATGCATATGATCAAATGACAGCTTGGCTGAATTTATAAAGAAGTCTCAAAAATGAATACTACTGCTATTGTAGTAATGACAATGACTATAATTATATAATTGTAATTATTGTCTTTTGGTCATTATTTACAGTTTTCCAAAACACCATAAACTGCAAAATGCCCAGAATTATAGTACAATTGAAAAAATGCATGCAAAGAAAACACTACATGGAAAGGTGTAGGCTTTATTCTTCTTGATTTATACATATTTCATTATCCCTTATCTCATTTTTGTAGTTCTTATCCTTCATTAAAAATGACATCTATTATTGCTGAATGGCATCACTTACAGTATAATTTCTTGGCAGGGTCCCATGGATGCCAGAGAATGTGGATTTTTTTTTTATTCCCGTGAGCTGACCGATCACATGGTTTTTGTCATCGAACTGTTTTCTTCTTAAGGTTTGTTAGTCTTTTTCATATTAACATTGATTCCAAACTTTTTTTTTCTTTCTTCGGGGAAATGATATTCAGCACTCCCATTATTTCAGCTTTAGTGCCTAAATTTAATTATTTATTTATTTACAGAAACGGTCTTCATTCCCGCTGAGAGCTTCCTTCTTGGATCTCAGACACTATTATTCAATTTTTTACAGTTTCTTTCTTTCTCTTTCTTTCTTGCCTTAGAGGTGCAGGCTTCTCTCTTACAACACTGTCACCACTTTCTCTACTTTACCAAGAAGAAAACATGTTTCCTTATATAGAGAAAGGGAGATGGGGTAGTATGCAAATTGTATGGAGACTGCACAAGGATGTTGGTTCTGAATGATTCTGAAATACAAGCATACGCAAAGTGGTGAGAAACAAATAGGCCAGTATACACATTTCATAAATCCAATGGTAATTGTGCACAGAGTAAGAACATTTTCATACAAATATTGAAAATTAGGCCCAGTGATCTTCTGTGTACAGAACTCACCCCTAAATCTGATTAGCCTAAGAAATTTCCAGCTGACTTTAATGGGAAAATTTAACCAACTCTTTCAAACATTTGCCTCTCATCTCAACATCTCTAATCAATATCATTTCTCACATGAAATCCTCCACCTGTAATACAGATACAACCAATTTTTTTACAGCGATATTTCCTACAATTTTTCATTTTATTCTTATAATTTTAAACAGCTCATCTGGTATATCTTTCCAATTTGTTTTAAACACATCATCATTCATCGCTTGCTTAAAAAGCCTATTTTGGGCTTAGATAGTTACTTTTTATCTAAGGTTTTTTAACTGAAGTAATTTCAGTTCAGTTAATATCTTTTATAAGTAGTAAAAATATTTTTAACATTTTTCAGTCAGCTTTTGAGCAGAAAAACTTCCCTTCTGAAGATTATCAATATCAATTAATATCAATTAATTTTAGCAGTGACTGCTCAGTCTTAAAGTTCACAGCCTTCGACATCCTCCGTAGACCATTTTCATTGTGGTGTTCCTCAAGGCTCTATCAGTGGCCTTCTTGTCATGGTCCGGAGTGACTCCGTGTTTATGTTTGTGATTATTAATATTCTTCATTTTAGTTAGGTTCTGGTTCTTGGTTTATGATTTCTAGTGTTTTGATGTTACTGTGCCTCCCTTGTGTTCCCTCTTGTCATCCTTGTCTCTACGTTTATGTGTTTCCTGTTTGACTTTGACAGTCTGTGTCCAGTGTCATTGTATTCTGTTTTGCTTTGTCTTGTCTGATTAGTCACAGCTGTGTTCCTCTCTTGTTTGCCATTTCATCATTACCCTCTGTGTATATATAGTGTGTGTCCTCCTTTGCTCCCTGTCGGATTGTCTGTTCATCACCCTCTGTTAATCATCCCCTGCGTTTCCTCTGTTTCCATGTCTCAGCTTCCTTGTTCCCAGTTTTCAGGTTTTGCATTATTTTCTACGTTCTTCGTGTTCTTTTGGTTAGCTTCTCCTAGTTTAGGTTTCGTTAGTGTTTTTCAGTTCCCCTTTGCTTGTTATGTTGTAGAGTTTCCGTACAGCCATAAATAAAGGCTTGCCTTCGGTTAAAACCTTCCCCTGCAACTGTGTCTACGTTTGGGTCCTCATTCTCTCATCTCCACACAATCTGCCTTCGCAAATCGTGACCCTTTCTGTATTTAGTATACATGTTTCCTCTAAGCCAGATTATTCATAGCCATAATGCTGCACACACAGTTATATGTTATCTGTCCCTCTGCTATCAAACAACCCAAGTAGCACTGACAATTGTTCACTTCTCAAAGTGATATCAAATAATAGTTGTCTTAAAACTTTCTGAAGTTCAATGTCAGTAAATCAAATGTTTTAGTTATTGGTCCTTGCCTACAAAAAAATATGAAGCAGTCTACCCATAACTTGGGCGTGAATTTCAACACTGAGCTCTGTTTCAGTGCCCAAATAAAAAAATGTTTCCCAGTCATGCTTCTAGCAGCAGGAACAAAAAATTCCAAAATTAGATTTTTCTTATCTGCAAACGACTTGTACAAAGTCATGTATCTTTATATTTTTATTTCCCACCTTGATTATTGCATGCTCTTTATATCATCAGTCAGAGCTCATTTCATCAACTCCAGTTAATTCAGAATGCCACTGCCCCGATTCAAACTGGCACCAAGAATTATTACTCCAGTATTAGCAAATTTACAGTGTTTGCTTGCTAAATTTAACATTGATTTTAAAGCATTAAATGGTCTTGCTCCAAATTATACCAAGGACTTGTTAGTACTCTATGTGCCTGGGTGCTTCCTGAGATCAGTGAATGGGATGTTGCAGGTCATTACAAGATTTCGGCTAGTAAACAAAGGTCAGTGGGCTTTTGCCATTAGAGTTCCCAACCTGTGGAATCCGGTCTTTAAGTCTGACGTCATTAGTTAGTTAGTTAGTTTAACATCCAGGATTCCATGAAAACAGAATTTATGAAATTTAATGGAATTAGAAGTTAGCAGGAAGTTAGCTTGCTAGTTTCCACCTAAACATAATATACCATGTTCTGATTGAGGGATTTCTGAAGAAATTAAAATGTACAGCTCTGTTATCACTTCCGACATGAATGAAGACAGAAAACTAAACAGCAGTGACATTTGTAGAGATACTGAAGTTGGACTAGCTGGTATATGATGATGTGCTACGTGATCGCTAGCGACACAGCTATGTTAGCATAATCTAAACACAGTGAAGCTGGAAGATGAACGCTGATTTTTTTCCACTCAATGAAAGTTAACGCGAGGGTTCCTGATGGTTAGGGACAAATGCAATTGCATGGCAGGATGCTGTAAACGGACCAAACTTCAGTCAGGAGAACAACTGAGATAATCCATCCACAATACGAGGTTAGTCATTAATATACTGCTGCATGGGCTGGGCTGTAGTTACATCGTAAGGTTTAAAATGAATAGTGGTAATGTCTGTGAAGGTTCTCATTC
>VVHJ01029533.1:1226-21808 GCA_015107715.1 Tylochromis polylepis
TGGAGTGCATGCCAAATAAAGCAACAAAGTAGCCTCTGCTCCAATTCTCTGCTGTTACAAAGACTAAAATGTCCCCTAAAACTATTCAAAATATCAGCTGAGCATGTGCATGTGCAGCTTAAGCGAAGGACACAAACCTGCGCGTGTTTAAATTTTCATTTTGGAAAAATGTAAGTAGACTGACCTTGCACATCACCCACATTTACTCTTAATATCCAAATTAGTTTAGACTAAACACTCTTTGACCTGTAAGTGTTCTCAGGTTCCTTAATAAATGAGACTTGGGATAACATATTCTGATTTTATTCTGTCATTCTAGACATGGCATGCTATTTCAGGATTGACAACTTGAGCAAAAATTTGTTAAAATGAAAAGACGACCGATTCAGAACACGATGGTACCACCACATCATATTAACTGCGGGTAATGTAACTCATTCCCCTGCAGGGCCCAATCTATATAGGAAAGTTGACACTGATATCAATGCCGAAGCAAAAATTTGTTCAAATGAAAAGACGACTGATTCAGCGACCACAACGCTTATTTCTTGCCTCAGAGGTCTTCAGAAAGACATTTTGCTGGAGCATCTTCTTTATTCGTAAGAGAAAGATGGAAAATTAGCTGCAATGTTGGATGAAATCTGGGACCTCACAGTCAACATAAGCTGCTCCTCTGCATGGTTATACAATCATGTAGGAGAAGGAGAGCACTGCGTAATATTGGCCGTCAAGCATCCATTGCTGTGATGCAAGCCAAGCATATCGTTATTTTGTCAGAAACACAGGCATGCAGATTCATGCATGAGGTGTCCTTGAGAGTGTAAACCCTAAAAGACAGGGTTGTGGCATTGAGGAAAAGGATCTGGCACTCCCAACTCATCATTTGGAAATATTCCTAAACCTAACTGAGTCAGGTTTTAGTGCCTAATGCTAACTGTTGAAAGCAAAAGTTAAAAGTGGGTGAAAAAACAAAACAAATAGGCATGTGAAGAAAAAAATAAGCCAAAATGAAAAAACAACTGTGCCCACGAGATACGATGCACTGTCTCCTAACTGAGAAACCTGAAACCTCCTAAGGCAGACTCTGTAGGTCTCTGAAATAAGACCTTTATCTCTCTGTGTCAGAGCAGCAACACTAGAGAGCAGATTCCTGAAATCAGGAGATGCAGCTGATAAAACAGCATTTCAGACCAGAATCATACAAAGCAAAAAGAGATGTTCGTGCTCAAATGAAGACTTGTCGCATGTTAAATGACTTGTCAGGCACAAGTCGTTAGCCGAGCAGTGTGTGGCTTCAGAGCCAGATGCTCAGTTCGAGGCTTCATAACGGGACTTCACTGGCTATCGGGTGATGTAGCAGTGACCACGTCCATCTTCAATCTGTGGTCAGGATGAGAACAGGTGTAGAGTCAACAACCTGTCTCTGAATGTGGACAAAACAAAAAGAGATGATTGCTGACTTCAGGAGAGCACCGAGAGATCACTGTCCACTTAACATCGATGAAACCTCTGTGGAGGTCGTCAAGAGCACCAAATTTCTTGGTGTCCACCTGGCAGAGAACCTCTCCTGGTCCCTCAACACCAGCTCCATAACTAAGAAGGCCCAACAGCTTCTCTACTTCCTGCGGAAGCTGAGAAACGCCCACCTCCCTCCATCCATTCCCACCACGTTCTACAGAGGGACTATCGACAGCGCCCTGAGCAGCTGCATCACTGTCTGGTATGGTAACGGCACCGTATCGGACCGCAATACCCTACAACGGATAGTGAGAGCAGCTGAGAAGATCATTGGAGCCTCTCTTCCCTCCGTCACGGATACTTATATCATCCGCTGCATCCGCAAAGCCACCAGCATTGTGGAGGGCCCCACACACCCCTCACACACTCTTCACCCTGCTGCCTTCTGGAAAGAGGTGCCGGAGCATCCGGGCCCTCACTGCCAGACTGCAGAACAGCTTCTTCCCCCAAGCCGTCAGACTCCTGAACACTCAGTGACTGGACTGACACACACACACGCATACCTTCACACACGTCACTACCAAGCACTTATCTGCAGAATCTCTCTCGCTCACACACACACACGCACACCAAGCTACTTTTTGCACAATACTCAGTATTTTGCACATCTCCATTGCACTGTCTTGTGCCTGTATCGTCCTGTTCTGTCTAGTGTAGCACTGTATTGTCTTGTTTTTTTGCACATTGCACTTTATGTAGTCCTGTGTCTGTTATATGTCATCTGTAGCACCATGGTCTCAGAGGAACGTTGTCTCGTTTTCACTCTGTACTGTACCACTGCACATGGTTGAAAATGACAATAAAAGCCACTTGACTTGAACACGATGGTACCACCGCATCATATTAACTGCGGGTAATGTGACTCATTCCACATAGTCCCCTGCAGTGCCCAACCTATATGCAAAAGTTGATACCGATATCAATGCCGATACAGATACCAATACTGATACTGAGCCTGATACCGATACTTGATGAAAAATCCGATACATTGGCCGATAATTTTTTCTTTCAGACACACAAAATAAAAACAGATTTCCATAACATTTGTTACGTGTAGTTATTTGTGCGTCCTTTTTAACATGCCATAACACTAATATGATATAATTGTTTTACTGTTTAAACATACATTGCCAACAGTTAAGTTGCAGAGCTCAGTGCCCTCTAGTGGATAAACTATTCAACATCATTTGCTTTTTAAATTTTTATTTATCGGCTGTTATAAAAGCCGATACTGATATATCGGCAAATAGCTAATATGAGGCCCTCCTGGCAGCACTAATTCCCTGGATGCATTTTTTTCACTTTTACTATCAAACAAAGACATAAATTGGATCAAAAATGACTGAACATGTCTGTTGAGCAAAGATTTTAGATTTGCACATGTTGGAATTTTAATTTTCTGATTCAGGTTGGTCCGTAGTTTAACGCCCAGTGAGCAAATTCCATTTGTTTCAATATTAAAATCCTTTTTATTTGACTGAAGACGCTTCAGCCACTTGACATTCCTTAGATTGCATCCTGCTCAGAGTTCAGGACAGGCTAACATCCACCTCTTTTTATGGACTTTGTGTGTATATAAAGTATGCAAAACAAGATACTTATAAAACAAGAACATACATAATCATAAAGGATAAAGCAGCTCATTTATTATAGTTCCCTGGGTGCAGGCAATGCATTGTTAAGAATGTGACTCACACTGAACACAGATTGTTCTGCTAGGCAAAGCCCAGCTTTTGTTGAAAAAGCACAATTTTCAATCTCATAAAACATAGAACAAATATTTTTACACAAAGCTATAACCAGGTGTAATATCACCTGCTTTTTCAAATTCATGAATCAATCTTTTTAAAATAAGACGCCGGTCGCTTCCTGAAGTGCCTCTGCCTGTGATTTATGGTGAAGGAGGGGAAAAAAAGGCTTCCTCCTGCAGCTGTTTGTCATGACTGGAAATCTGCATTTAAAATTAATGGGTGGCAGAGAGCAGGAAAATGAAGCGTGGTTGATGAGCTCCCGTAAAGATGTGATGTCTGTGACGTGAGCTGAGCAGGTAAAGGCCGTGTGGGGGGATATAAAGACACAGCAGCTCGCTGGATAAATCGATACAGAGCCCAGTAAACGCAGATTAGCTGCTCTGTGGTATTCATCTAAGCAGAAGCATGTTAATTCAGTGCTATTTGCCAAAGGCTACTTTGGACTAAACCTCATGGGAAGGCGCAGAGGAGGAGGGATGTGACCAGTGGTCTGGGTGATTTAGGTGCATTCCTGCAACAGCTAATTAAACAGAGCAAAGGAGGAGTGAGAAAGAGAGAGAGAGAGATTGCTTTGAAATTCTAATCCCCTGATAGGCATTCAATTAAGGTTGGGACACTTTTACAGCAGCTGTTAGTCTAGTTGAAATATGAGGCGTAAACAGAGCGCAGCAAACGCTCCACTCACCTCAAATCAAACAGGTGGACACACAAAGCAGTGTGTTAATGTAGAGCCGCACCGCTGTCACCTACTTAAAGCTGTAGATGATAATGAAATATTGATCATCTTTAAGGGCCAACAACTTGTTATTACTGCATATATTGCCCGTTTTTACCCGCTAACATCCAGGTTTTCCCTCTTTTGTCCTACATGGTGTTTACACTGATGGTTGTTATTTGTGTTTGGCACCTTTGCAAACTTTTGCAGCTTAAAATGATGATCTGTGGGCTTTCAGCTGTCCGTTTTCTGCTCAGAACACCACGTGAACAGTATCGCCTTTTCATGATTGCTTTCAGATCATACAAAAAAATACAAATAAAGACAAATAAAGGTTTTTTGTGCAAAATACAGACCTAGAGCCTGCACACTGGACTCATTCACTTCCTGTTTCTTCTTTTATTGCTTTTTGAAATATGCCATCATCATAATATATATAAACACTGCATTTAAATCATCATTCCACTTCTTATCAGTCAGATGGAGGTATTTCAAGAGCCAAAGCAAAGCGAGGCTCTTGTCCTTGCTCAGATATAACAAGGACATTAGGCTCATTTTTAAAATTCGACATTTTTCCAATGGAATTTTAAATGCAGCTTGATTAAAAAAGACAAAGCCGCTTCAAATGAGCTCAAATGAAGAGAAACAGCGTCACGGCCATGTGTTCAAACACCTGTGTCCCATCATGCTGCAAAATGTCATCATTATGTGAGTTGTGCCAGCTGTTTGCACCAATCCTGTCACTGTTTCCTAAAGTTTCTTATCTTTAGAGTAAATATGAGACACAGAGCGAGTCAGAGAAGGAAAACGGGAGACACTCACTTCCTCCGACCATCCCCGGGGTCTGCCAGCAGGCCAGCAGGAGCAGCAGCACCAGCCCGAAATCCAGGTGAAGAGACACGGTCATAACCTCCTCCTGTGTCTCCTCGCACAAATACACACACACCAACACCACCACCACCTCTGGCTCCTTCTGCACGCCTTCTCCTCTTTCTCACCTCCTTTACCCCACCTCCCCCTGCTGCTTTTCTACTGAAGGTCTCGCCACGGGGTCACCACTGTTTCCACATCACCCGTCATCTTCTGCTGCTGCTGCAGGTGGTGGTGCTGCTGGTGGAGGGCACAGTTTTACCAGCCCGCACTGGTCTGACTCCCAACTTGCGCGAAGTAGGTCAGTAGGTGTGCAGCCTAAATCCCAGCAGCCTCTGCTCTCTCACCTAGGGCACGGAAAAGCGCAGAGCAGAGCCGGGAGGAGCAGGAGAAGGTGGAGGGGGTGGGGGAAGCTAACAGGTAGTCTCCGTGTCTTGCGGTTTCTGGTTAAATGTCGGAGATTTCTCCGCAGCAGGTAGAAGGTCGGAGCTCGGTCATTTCTGAGGAGAAGCTGCGCTCATTCAGGGTTCGTGTGGATATAAGAGGACGGTGGGGCTGATGCCGAGGCTCCCGACGTCTCTCACAGGAGGACGCAGGAGCGCAAAAGGTGGTCCCGTCTCATCCGGAGAGCCGCAGGCTGGTTTAAAATCTGGCAGAATTCTGGGAACCTCCAAGGATCATTAAATCTGTGTGTGTGTGTGTGTGCAGGAGCTTCAGCCGGGAACTCCTCAAGTCAGCCGCAAACACAGCCGATCTGCACCGACACAAATCCTGTCACTACACAGAGCATGGAGGATGAGGAGGAGAGGAGGGGGAGGAAGGAGAGCGAGAGAGAGGGGTGGAGGGGGGACGAAGAGGTGCGTTTCTGTACGCGGAATAACCTGCATGCTGCCAGAGACGAGCGCTCTGAAGTGCCAACTGTTGATTATGTAATAAGCCTCGCAGCGCTGATCTGAATTCATTCCTTCAGAGTTCAGCAAGTACAGCCACGAGGCCATCTGCCTCTAACTGGTTTTAAACTGGGTGCTGTTCAACCCTCAATCCCAGTTACAGCCTCCCAGTGTCTGTGATTCATACTCACTAGTTTTCGATGTGAGCCACAGCTGCCGTTTTGTTACCTTTAGCCATAGCCTGTATATAAAAGATGGACATAACCACTGAGGACTGTCAGAATTTTCAAATACTTGTTAACTTATTTAAAAATAAGAAAAGTAATATCATTTGTGGGACTATTTTTTTCCTCTTAAGCTATACACTCACTGGCCACTTCATTAGGTACACCTTGCTAGTGCCAAGTTAGACCACCTTTCGTCTTCAGAACTGCCTTAATTCTTCATGATATAGATTCAACAAGGTGCTGGAAACATTCCTCGGGGATTTTGATATTGTGGCATCACATAGTTTAATGCAGATTTGCACATCACAAGGCAGGATGGATCCATGCTTTCATGTTGTTCGTGCCAAATTCTAACCCTACCATCTGAATGGTATCAGACCAGGTGATGTCTTTATAGTCTTCTATTGCCTAATTTTGGTGAGCCAGTGTGAATTTTAGCCTCAATTTTCTGTTCTTAGCTGGGAGGAGTGGCCCCTGGTGTGGTCTTCTGCTACTGTTGAGATGCTCTTCTGCACACCTTGATTGTAACAGGTGGTCATTTGAGTTACTGTTGCCTTCTCATCCGCTCAAATGGTTCCAGCCATTCTCCTCTGACCTCTGGCATCAACAAAGCATTTTTCTCTCACAGAACTGCCACTCACTGGATATTTTCTCTCTCTCACACCATTATCTGTAAACCCACTAGATCATCAGTTTCTGAAATATGCAGACCAGCCTGTCTGGCACCAGCAATTATGCCACGTTTAAAGTCATGCTTGCTCTCCGAGATTAGATGTTTGCATGCAAACAGAAAAAAACGTAAAAAGTCAAACTCGGTACCACCATGATGTCACCTGCTGGTTGGTGAAGTCCAGTTATGAAGTTCCAGCTGAGTGTCTTCCTCAGAGCCACTGGCTGATGACTCATGAATGACAAGTGATTAAGCCACACAGGCTACAGAGGCTGTACTACCAAGTATTA
Source organism: Tylochromis polylepis (assembly GCA_015107715.1). Taxonomy (NCBI): domain Eukaryota; kingdom Metazoa; phylum Chordata; class Actinopteri; order Cichliformes; family Cichlidae; genus Tylochromis; species Tylochromis polylepis. The sequence goes on from VVHJ01029533.1 coordinate 8,158, forward strand.
CTACCAAGACTTACTTCTAGAAGCACTTTGGTATATAAACTCACTGATACCAAACCTCTTACTATTCTACAAGAAATGAAATTTGTGAGTTCTGCCTGTTTGTTTTCTTTTTTACATAAAACACAACAAATATGGTTATTTTTGTTTTCTTACATTTTATATGACGAGTTGATTATTGCCATCTGCTTTACAGCCACTAATGTGATGGAATAATAATAAGGTGTGAGAAAAAATAAAAGAATATAATATAAAATAACATTTTTCTTTTATATAAGTAAAAGAAAAAATAAAAGGACACGTGCAAGTACGCTGCATAATGTTTGAATGACAAGTTATGCAAACAGCCCTAACCCTTTTATAAAGCAATATTGAACAGAAATAGCACAAACCATTTAGTGATTTTATAAAATGTAGTATGGATTTAATGACTTGGAATACTTTTTAACACATGAACGCATATTAAAGCCTGCACAGAGGAAGACAGAACCCATGAAACTGCGCCATTATGTCTCACTGTACCGACTGTAGTTAGGCAAATACAGTTTCTCGCTGATATGTTGGTTTTTCACTGGCCACAGAATTGTCCTTTAATATTTTAACCACTACTTTAAAGCGACTTGGGGTTTCTTATTAAGAGCTTTATTTCAATTATAAGTCTCTTGTGATACATTATGTACAATTCAGAAAGAGCAATAGTCCCTTCTCTAAAAGATTTACTGAAAAAATGATGTAACGACATAGAAATACTATAATTCTGTGTTGCATGATTATAGAATTACACTATAAAGCCATCTCATTGTAACAATGTTACTGAAACGTTATCCTAAAACTGTAACTGGAGAAAAAAGCTGCCTTTAAATAAGCTAACTATGTGACGTAGGGCTGAGTATATGGACATATTTGGACTTGCTTCTGCAATATTACGTTGAAGCTTTAGTTACGGCAGCCGTGAAGCTGTAAAACCTACTCAGTAAACAGAGGGCATGCCTCTCAGCCCTCTGAAAAGCCTTTATATCACAATAACGGTTCCTCCCAGATGTTGGATGGTGTCAGAATAAAGTTAGCTCCATATGTTTTCACGGTCTTGACTTTGTTCAGACTCATAACAGACTCGAAGTGAAGCAATCGATATTTTCAGCTGATATTTTTCTTTTCTTTTGTATACATTAACTCTAGTGTATTTACTGAGGCTTTACCTTCACAGACTGAATATTTATGAGCTTCGGGCTCTCAGAGCACATCGGGAAGGTTCGAAATTTGGTGCTTTCTCTTTCTTACCCCCACCAAGTCATTGGTCATTCTGTCTGTAAACGCGCAAGCTCAAAAACTTTTGAATGAATTCTGATGAAATCTATTTAGCAGTGCAGAGCGGGGTCATGTTAACAATCCATTAAAATTTGGCTTACATCCACAGAGGTTTTCAAGGTCAACTTAATGATTTGTTGATGGAAAATTGACAAAAAGCCTTCTAAGACTCATAGTTTCTAAGTTATAAGTGTGGTCTCTATTGTCAAGATATAAAAAGCACCATGCAAAGGTTTAAAATATCACCTCAGAGCTGACCTCTCCTTCAAGGCACGTGAAAGATAGATTGATATGAAGGTTAAAGTGATAAAAATGCTATAAAGAACTATTTAAAATGACAATAGGGTTCAAACTGACAAGAACATGTTGGCATGGATACCTTTTAAGTATAATTGATAACAAAATCCTAAATTAAATTATGATTTCATTATAGTCATTAGAGTACCAGATTACATTGTTATCTATTAGTACAGTATAAAGCACCTTCAGGAGTTTGTTGTTGTGATTTGATGCTATGTAATTACAGTGTAATTAAATAACCAGTCTGAATATGAGTACAAGTACAATGTTCCTGATTAAGCTTTGTCTTTTTGGGGGGCGGGGGGGATAAAACCTGGGCAGCACGGCGGTGTGGTGGTTAGCACTGTTGCCTTACAGTTATACATTTACATTGTTGGTTCTCTGGCTTCCTCGCACAGTCCAAAGACATGCAGTTAGTGGGGTTTGGTTAAGCGGTGATTAGAAATTGTAATAGACTGCTGACCTGTCCAGGGTTTAACTTCAGGAGATATCCACATTAAATTTACAGTCCTAAAAATCACATTTAAGTAAAAAAACAAACAAACAAAAAACCCCAAACAAACAACAAAATCAATTTTACACTAAAACTAATAAAATCTGTATTTTCATATCCATGCAGTTTATTTTATATATATAATAAAAAAAAAAATTATAACTAAAGTCATTTTTATTTTTCTATAATGGTTAATCCACCAGCATGTGTGAGTAGTCAAAAATATTTTTAATGCTAAAATATAACTGTTACGGCCCTAGCAGGGCCTCCTCCTGAAATTGCCCTTGTGTGGGTGTGTCCTGCCATCTCTCCTGCTTTAGGCGCCATCTTTTTCGTACAGCTGACTCCCATCAGCAATTAAGAATCATTAAGGCCAGAGAAAGGTGAGCTCTACTGCCAGAGAGCCTTGTTGGTTTGCAGCTAGTGAGCTGTGTGTGTGGTGGTTGATTGCTCCTGCTCTGTGGAGAGGAGTCTGTTCTGGTGACTTATCCTTTTTGACTTACTTTTCAGTTTATTGACGAACACCTGAGTTTTGGGTTTCTTTCTTTAAAAGATGATAGCGGCTTGTCCGTCTCTTTTAGTTTAGTTAGTAGTAGAAACATTAATAAAACCCTTTAATTTAACCACTTTGCCTCCCTGTCTCCTTTTTTTCCCCAACCTGGACACCCTTTGTTACTTTCCCTGGACCATTTCGGGGAACGTAACAATAACCATTTTGTTATCCATGAATTTTCAGTTTTACTGTTTTACAAAAAAAGCAGAAAAAACAGTACATTGTCATTAATACACATTACTTTTTGATTAAGATGACAAATTACAGTTATTTACTTGCATTCCTGAACATAAAATTAGTTTTAGTGGTGGACAAATTTCTCTGAGAAGTCCGGAGTGTGCCGGCTCAAATTTGGATTCAGTTTGAAATTCCTGTTCAAAAGGGTAACATTTCAAGAACTCACTGAAAAAGGAAAAACTTTGTATTAAAGCACTTCATGGTGCTGGATGGTCTTTGAGGCAATCATAGGCATAAAGTGTTCTCACACGGTGGTGAAGCATGCTTTGGAGTCAATGCCTGATACCCGTACTTGGAAAATGCACCAAGGACTTGAATCCTATCGAACATACTTGGGAAAAAAGTTTCACCCGAAGCGAACCTCTGGAAACAGCTGGAAACTATTTGGAACTCAATAAAAAAAAAAATTGTTCAAACATACATATAAACAGTGTCAGCAAGGATGTGAAAAGACTTACATGCAAGAAAAGCTCTTATTCATAATTACATCACTTTGTGTGAAAACATGTGCATATTACTGCTGTTAAATTGTTAGACCACACCTCGATTGCTTCAGTTCAAATCCACTGTGGAAAATAACCGAGGAAAAGACATGAAACCTGTGCCGTGGTCTAAATACTTGCGGACCCGGCAGTGAAATGCCCATTTAATAAAGTCCTGGTTTAGACGCTGTAGGGCAGCAGCTGTCTGTTCTGACAGCCTTCACTCGTCATTTATCTTGAGCTGAAGATTTCGATTTTTAGCACTGCGAGAGATACTTCACTGCAAAGCTACACAGGCTGACATTTTCAACATGTCTTATTGATTCGAGATCAAAGGCAGCGCGAGCTTTTCTGGGATCAAACAGAGGCAAAATGTCTTAAAAACCTCCGAAAGGGTGAACTAAGGAGAGATCTGAAAGTACACGTGTATTATACAGGGAAACAGCATGAGAATCAGACTGCTCACCAGCATCGGGAATGAGCCACATCCTGTTTGAAAAGTCAAATTCATGTACTCAGCTGCAGATAAACCCTTCTTCCTACTAATAATTCAAGAAGTGTTTGTGCTCGCGTCTTCTTAGTCGGTCTCCAGCAGTTCATCCAAACTGCTTCAGAGCTGATGCGTCAGTGGGGACAACAAGTGTAGTGTTGAGTTTGATGTTGTCATGAAGAGTGTGGATTCAGACCAAAATGCAGACTCATAAACAGAACGGAACAAAAACAAAGCTTTATTTGGGAGAGCAGAAAGTCCAAAGGCAGCCAGTAACAGAACCCAACAAACTCAAACCGGAAAACACGGGAGGAAAGACCAACAGAGAGCAAACAGTCAGCACGACAAGGAACTTATGGCAAACTTTATACACACTGAAGGACAAGACAAAACTGAGGAAAACACGTTAATCAGCCATAATGAGACCAGGGATGAAAACTAAATACAAAGCACACGGGCCAGAAGACTATCAAAGTAAAACAGGAAGTAGCATAACAGAGGAATGCCTAACACTGAGACTGAGGCTTAACAGGGACAAAGTGAAACAAAGACTATGACCATGAACATAACTCAGACAGCAAAGCTAAAACTCAGAAGGCCTATGAATATATCACAAAGAAGCTAACCAGGTGACATCTGCTGAACAACATAAATCTCAGAGTGCCATAAACGATAAGTTAAGAGTTTATGGCACCAATGCTGAGAGGGCGTGACGTACGATGCCCCTTTTGTCGTACGGCAAACAGCGAGTATACACAGACAGCACAGTGATGGGTGGGTGGTGTTAGGTGTTACGTAGTGCTTGCTCACTGGGAAGAGGCCGTTTCTATGTTATTTAGTGCTGTTTTGCCTACGTTTCACCTTTCTGCACGAGCCACATGGAGAGGCGTTCGGTAGCGTTAATGTAGCTTTCTGAGCGGTGAGACGTCAATAAGAAACATCCCAATATTTAACGAGTTAATATGAAAGTAAACCAGCCTGTTTTGCCAGGAATTTTGGCCAAATAAACTTCTAGCCGTGCAGGGTAATGCCAGTTAAACGTGAAAAGATGGTGTTTTTGAGCGTACCTCCGATTTTGTCATATTGCAGATATGTGCTTTGCCTCGTGCCTTAATGAGCCTGTATATTGTGTCGACATGGGGTTACAAATTTCTTTACTTTCATTTTTGGGGAGTTTTCAAGGATTGAGTGAAAGTTTAGTCTAAAGATGTTTTGCGTCTTAAAGTAAATGAACTAATTATCCTGACACAGAACCAGTGTTTTGCTTTGTCGACAGGAGCCAGGTGAGATGATTCAGACATCTGTTCACAGCACCTCCAGGACGCCTCCCTGTGGTGGTTATTTTGAACCACTGGGAGGAAGACAAAAGTGGGGAAGATCAAAAGCATGCTGCAGGGTTTAAATATCCCATCTGGTATGGGAACGTTCTGGGATCCCCCTGCAAACACTGAATCATCTGCTGGAGAGATTTTTGATCTGAAGAGGCAAGAGAAGACAGAGAGAGAGAGAGAGAGCCTGCAGAAGCAACAAAGACGAGCATAAAAGAGGTAAATATCTGAGGTCAATCAGCAAAAAGAGCCACAGATAAAAGGCTGTAAGGCCTTCATTTTGTCTTTACAAAGGATTATTTCACCCCACAAAAGAAGCACATAGTACCAGTTATTCATAACTCCAACTGGACACTCAGGTGCACCTGTTCAACTGCTCGTTAACACAAATATCTAATCAACCAATCCATGAAGACAACTCAGCGTACATAGATCAAAATGACCTGAGCATCAGAATGAGAAAGAAAGGTGATTTAAGTGACATTGGTCTAAACCAGGGGTGTCCAACTCCAGGCCTCGAGGGCCGGTGTCCTGCGGGTTTTAGATATCACCCTGGGTCAGCACACCTGAATCAAATGATTAGTTCATTAGCAGGCCTCTGGAGAACTTCAAGACATGTTGAGGAGGTCGTTTAGCCATTTAAATCAGCTGTGTTGGATCGAGGACACATCTAAAACCTGCAGGACACCGGCCCTCGAGGCCTGGAGTTGGACACCCCTGGTCTAAATATTTCAGAAACTGATGATCGGCTGGGATTTTCTGGCACGGTTGTCTCTCTCTGGGAGAAGATGTCTTGTTGATGTCAGAGGTCAGAGGAGAATACAAAACTGCTTTAAAGTGACAGGAAGGACACAGTATCTAAAACAACCACTTGGTATGCAGTTATGTCAGAAGAGCATCTCAAGAACAGCAGAAGACCACACCAGGCGCTACTCCTGTCAGCTAAGAACAGAAAACTGAGGCTACAATGTTGGCTCACCAGCCTTGGCCAACAGAAGTTTGGAAAAACGTTGTCTGATCTGATGAGTTTCGATTTCTGCTGCTACATTCAGATGGTAGGGTCACAATTTGGTGTAAACAACATGAGTGCATGGATCCATCCTGCCTTGTGATGTGCCGCCGACAAATCTGCATCAGACTATGTGACGCATATGTCAAAATCTCAGAGGAATGTTTCCAGCACCTTGCTGAATCTATGCCATGAAAGATTAAATCAGTTCTGAAGGAGTCTAACCCAGTATTAGCAAGGTATACCTGATAAAGTGACCAGTGGGTGTAATTCTTCCATAATGAATCAAATTCGCATGCAACAGGGGGTCCAACCGGATAGTAACAAGGTGTACCTAATAAAGTGGCTGGCAAGAGTGTGTTGGTGTGACATTTTTAATGATAACGATGTTTCCTACTGAGAATTTGTCCGTTTGCTTCTCCTACAGCTTCTCCAAGTTTTTACTGGAACTGGCTCATTGCTGCGGTGAGGATGATGGAAAGTTGTGTGAAATACTGCATACGTATGTTTTTAAACATTACAGGCTCTGATTTTATTGTCATTTTCCACTTCAAATCCCTGCGTTGTGATGTTCTGCAGAGAGCCATGACTAAAAAACACAGAGAAGCCAAATCTGCTGCTGCAGAAGCCTTGACTTTGTGTGTTTCTGCACAAACTACTTTAAAAGTGACACATCTACAAACCTTTTTACCATAAGCCACATTCACTCTTTCTGTCACACACATTCACGCTCCGATGGATGCATCAGAGGCAGTTTGGGGGTTCAGTATTTCACCCAAAGACACTCTGACAGCCAGACTGGAGGAACCAGGGATCAAAACAGCAGCCTTCTGGTTGGTAGACGGCCTGCTTCCTCCACTCTGTACTGAATAAAAGGTGATGGGTTTAGATGTTTTGGAGTTGGCTGATGTGAGAAAGGTTCTCCAGCTTGGTTCTGCTAACAACAGCGATCATCACAGTTTATTAAAACCACAGCTGCTTTATTAAAGATGTGATGATGAGCTCTGCTTTTCCATCTCTGCTCCCGGGAGGACTCGCTGGCAAAAATCAAGTTTTACTTCCTTATTTATGGCAATATGCAAATGTGCATTTCAGCTGCGTGGAAAAAAAAAAAAAGCAGAAGGGAAGAGCCCTTAAGTGAGTATGCAGAGTAAAAGGATTAAAGGCGCCTCTGGTTTGACTCTTACACAATGCAGGACAAACTTATTTGACACATTTTAAGCCGACTTTTGGCTTTGAATATTTAAATTTGACCTAATTTTGTTGAAGCTTCTTTTCAGTCAGGCTTAAAAATTAAAGATGCACCAAAGAATTTAATTATTTTGCTTCCTGAATACATTTCCATGCAGCTCTTAATCATGTTGGCAGGTTTTGTGTGTTTGTGCTGGGATAATTAAGTCAGAATAATAGCAATGACAGAACATCCCTCCTTTGACTTTAATGCCCATGGGTCATTAATGGCAGATTTTGGGTGAGCTTTAAATCCAGATGAAGGTGCACAGCAGTGGCACGCTCCTGATTACTCCTGCAGCATTTCAGTGTAACCCATTCTGTCCACCAAGGGGCGCTAGCAGCCTGCACTTAATCATTTGTCCTTTGGCAGTGCCAAGATTATGAGTCAACCAACTTGAAATCATGTTTTCCTTCAGCACAGCACGGAAATCCAGTGAAGAGAGGCTGGTTCATGAAGGCCAAGCCTCATCGCACAATAGGATTAGCCGGAGGATTTGTCGACACTATAAAAGTAGGAAATGGAAAGAAGAGTCGAGGACTGAAAAAAAGCAAAATCATTCGATGGGAAAGTGAGCTGAGGCTGAAGGAAAGGTCTTTAGTTTTACAGATATTTTGTCGGGAATCTGACCTGATTGGAGGATGCACCAAATTTCAATTTAATCCACAATAACTGTTATTATGTTTAAGAGTGAAATATTAGCATTGTTTCAACACTGCACACGTTATTATATTAAAAAAAATACAGTCAAAGACTGTTTTCCCATCTCCATGCACTTGTCATTTTAATTAGTTTAATTAATGTGGTTAAAAATGAATTTGACTGATAGCATTGATGTTACTTTTTAGGTCTTTTTTTTTTCTTCATTATTTCATTCGATTTAATTTACATAGCTCCAATTCACAATAAGCACAGTGTTAGAGAGAAAAGTCCAATAATTAACTGACCACTATGAGCAAGCACTTGGTGACAGAGAAAGAGAAGGACGAAAAGGAGAGCATAGGTGCACAGCCTGCAGTGTGAGAGTGAAGTGCTCTAATGGAGCGATACGGTAATATGAGGTCTACAAGATAAGATGGGGCCAGATTATTCAAGGATTTTAAATAAAATTCTGGATTTTAAATGGATCTAATGAAGCTATTGTGGGAGAAATACACTCCCTGGTCACTTTATTAGGTACAACTTGCTACTACTGGGTTGAACCCCTTCAGAGCTGCCTTAGTCCTTCATGGTGTAGATTCAACAAGATGCTGGAAATATTCTGCAGAGATTCTGACACGATAGCTTCACACACTTTAATGCAGATTTGTCGGCTGTACATCACAAGGCAGGATGGGTCCATGCTTTCATGTTGTTTTATGCCAAATTGTGACCCTACCATCTGAATGTTGACCAGGCAACATTTTTCCAACCTTATACTGTCCAGTTTTTAAGAAGCTGGGTGAACTGTGGCTGTTCTTAGCTGACATGAGTAGCGCTCGGTGTGATCTTCTGCTACTGCCGAGATGCTCTTCTGCACACCTTGGTTGTCACAAGTTATTATTTGTGTTGCTGTTGCCTTCCTATCAGCTCAGAGCAGTCTGGACCATTCTTCTCTGATATCAACAGAAAACTGCCGCTCGCTGGATTTGTTTCTCTTTTTTTGAATCATTCTCTGTAAACCCTGGTGTTTCTGAAATACTCAGACAAACAACCACGCTACATTTAAAGTCTCCTAAGTTACCTTTCTTCCCCATTCTGATGCTCAGTTTCAAGTCCAGCAGGTCATCTTGACCGTGTATCCATGCCTAAATGCACAGTCTCTACCATGTGACTAGCTGAGTAGATGCTTGCATTAATGAGCAGTTGAACATGTATACCTAATGAAGTGTCCAGTGAGTGTATCATTCTAGTCCCTGTTAGTACTATTGCTGCAGTGTTTTTGAAAAGCAGCCTGATAATAATAAGTAACAGTAATCCAGCCTACAAGTAATAAATGCATGAACTAGTTTTTCCAGCATCACTCTGAGACATGATGTTTCTAATTTTAGCGATATTGCGCAGATGAAAGAAAACAGTCCTCCCTCTTTGTTTCATGCACAAGGACATATCCTGGTCAGAGAGGACTCAAAGATTCCTCACAGTGTTACTGGAAGCCAAGCTAATGCCATCTAGAGGATTCAGGATTGAAATCTATCCAATATTTGCTTAAAAATATTACTCAAATGCTAAAAGTTCAGCATAAATGCCAGGGAAATACAGTGTATAAACATTTAATTGTGTTTTTAACACATTCAATGCAAAACTAGTTCACAACAACGACTTATTAAAGACACCCCTGTCAGAAAAGCACTGTGCTTAAGGGTTCATTCCCATTCTTCACAGCTCAGCGGTCCGGGCCACCTCACAGAAACCCTCAGAGATGTGAATCCAAATAATAATAACACATTAGAAACAACATCAAGAACTACGCATCACAAAGCCTCCCTGCTGGGGTTTAATAGATAAATTAATGCTCTTATTTAAAGATCGCCCTCACTTGATTTTTGCTTCTTGACTTGCCTTCTTATCTTATTTTTCTTGTATTTTACACATTTATGCAGCCAGCACAAATCAGAAACCGCCCAGTCAAAGAAAAAAAACTGCTGGATCTTTACTGGAGGGCGAACAGAAACACTTAAAATTACAAGGCCTAATTTTTTTCTCTCTATCCTTTGCTAATGATGAAAGCAGCCATGCATGGACTAAGTGAGCAGCTCCGCATATGGTGCTGCAGCCATGAGGAATGTCAGTTTTAGTGGGCAGCAATCGTCTGCGTGCCCGTCCTGCACAATTCACCACGTTGCTTCAACATGATCTGCAAGAATAAAAAAAAATCAATTGATGTGCTGGAAACCTGAGGTAGACACTGTCCAGAACTTTATGTTGGCAGAAATATAAATAAATGAGGCTTTTATCTCCATAGCAGCATTTTATCCACGCATAGAGGAGCCAGTTATATTTCATACAGGCATGAGTACCAAACAGCTCATCTGGCTCGATCTCAGCTACAGCTACCCTATGCAAATATCAATGACGCCCCCTTCTGCTGAGCTTTAATATCAGCTAACTGCGCACTTTTGTTGATTGCCTGTTGTAGACGGCGTAGATGTAGAAAGTAGTTCGTACATAAAACAAATCATGAAAAGAGCCCATAAGTGCCATTTACAGCAGTTCCACTATATTCAAGAGAAAGCCAACATTTGTTGGCACCCTAGGATACCTGGTATAGGCTCCAACCCCCTCCCCATGACTCTGAACTGGATATGCGGAAGAAACTGGATGGATGGATGGCAAACTATTAATATTTTTATTTAACTGGTATGATTCCCATCTGCTGTTTTTATGTAGATTTATAAATAAATCTGATGAAGAAATATGTACACAAAAAGTGGATCTCAAAGAAACAACACGGTCAGGTTAGTCGCCACAGTCGGTAGCTCTGCACAGTTGATTTGGCAGATTTTTATATACCAGATGCTCTTCCTGATGCAACCCTGAAGAGATTTGTCTCCTCACCCATGATCAAACTGGGAAAAATGATATTCTTCATACCTTGAGTCGTTTCTTTTCTTCTCCAAACTTTTTTCTTCCCATCATTCTGCCACAAGTTCATCTCATTTTTTAATATGTCCAAATGATTTATTACTTCATTAATTATTATAACTGTGCAGGCTTTCTGTCAAAATCTAAACTGATCTTCTTGTTCTTGAGCGTAACCAGTGGTTTGCACCCTGGGAGCCCTCTGTGTTTCTATTCACGAAGGCGTCGCTTCATTGCAAACCTCGACAATGATACTCCTGCCTCCTCCAGAGTGTTCTCGACTTGGTTAGATGTTGTGAAGTTGTGTTTATTAACCGTGAAAATAATTCTGTCGTTATCTGCTTTAGTTTTCTTCTCTGGTCTTTCAGTCCTTTTGGTGTTGCTAAGCTGGCTACTGCACTCTTTTTAAAAATGAACCAGCCTGTTGCTTTGGAAACGCATGAAGTTTTTGTTGTCTCTCTCGTTCAGATTTTCAGCCTAATGACGGCCTCCCTCACTTGCACCGACATCTCTCTGGCCCTCATATTGAGAGTACAGAACAGCTGCCAAATACAACTTTGACACTTGGAATCAACTCCAGATATTTCTCGTGGAATAATGAGGCAACCAATCTCAACTGGCTCTCAGCTTTGGGGTCACTATGGTGGACTGTGTATAAATATGGCTGTAATTCCTAAACAGTAAATGCAGGGATGTCAAACTCATTTTACATTGTGGGCTACATACAGCTGGACCAGTGAAACTCCTTTTTCTGTCAGTGTAAAGATGTTTAACTACACATTTAGTCCCTGAGAAGTGCAATATCATCTGTACATCTCAGTTTTTGTTCATGATAAGGAAATGCTGCTGTAGTAAATAAAGAAAAAAACGTGTTCTGGTAGCTCATCGTCCAGACTGTCCTGTAATTATAAAAGATTTTGTTAATTCACAGAAAATGTGAACTGTAGACCCCTGTAGACATTAAAAAAAAAAAAAAAAACTACATTTTTAATGACTTTTCTGTCATTTAATTGTTCATCTGGTACTCGGCTAGTTTGGTTTAGTATGAATGGCAATGGGGGAGGTCTTTATCAGTTCCAAAGCTCCAGTCAGTCAGATTAGAGTCTTTGCTGGGTCGATTCTGTCCCCTGGTCCTTTGAAGTCTACACTTCAGTCAGTCTACTGTGGCTGTGTACAGAAGCAAAAATGGTGGCATTGTGGACCAAACTCACTACAGATTTATGTTGGGGGGTCGAAACAGCAGGTACCAATGACATCCCAGAGGGAGAGATGAATGAGACATTTTGCAGTTTAAACAGACTCCCAAAATGGGAGGGTGTGTTTTGTACGAGGAGAGAAGCGTGTATGACGCGGTGCAGCTGCCTGAGCTAGCTCGCAGGCTTTTGCTCCATTCAAGTCAAAAAAACGTGCAAAGAGTTTGAGCCCATTATTATCGTGACCTTCATATTGGAAGTAGAGTTTCAGCGCCACTCCAGCTTCATTAAGCCAAACTAATTCACCCAAGTGACTCATCTTCATCTTGCCTGACACTAAACTGTTCATATCTGTCCGACTATCAAACATCCCCTAATCTGGTCTAATCTATGTTTAATACCTCAAACCAGGATTTCCTTCTGCTGTTTTGGTTGTATAGATTTTGATCAAAATCCTCAAATCTGCCAGGCGCTCTGATCTAAATGTGCTTGCTTAGATTTGTGATCCCTGAGAAACACTTCCCATAACCATTTAACACTTCATATAAACTGTGCACATGCACATGTTTGAGGTATTTCCCAGAACACTTTCCACTGGCTCTGGTAAATGCAGAAGAGCAAACACACACAGACATAGACACACACACAGGCCCTTTGCATACAGTATGGAGACACTCAGACGCGCACCCACACGCAAACAGTGACACTTCCAGTATATTCAGGGCATCAAGGCTTCAGTCCTACTGACACCCAGGGGAACTTGTGTCCTTTGTCAAAGCAACTGGTTCTGTCGCAATGGCAGCTTCAGCTAGAAGGCAGCCAGACTGTGTGTGTGTGTGTTTGTGTGTCTGTCTGTGCGTGTGTGTGTGTGTGTGTCTGTGGATAAGAGACACTATGAAGGTGAAATAACTGTATGTGTGCTGTATTCGATCAGCAGGTCTACAGTAACACCTACAATCTGGATAAAATGCAAATGCAAAAGTGCTCTCAGCTGCCAGGTTTGATTAGCATGTGAGCTACAGCTGCTGCACGGCTACAGAGTGCTTAGCAACAAGAATGGAGACAAGATGCATCAGCACTTAATCTCTTATCCTGAAAACATTTTCCCGGCAGGGACTGCAGCCAAAAAAGAAAAACAATTGCTGTATGTCAGAAACGTCCACATTTAATTAGAAAGAGCCACTGAGAAAACGCTTATCAATAATCTGGAGTCATGGAGCGGTGCCAAATCTTACATCACACCAGCATCCAGCATCTTAAAGTTAAATCAGTGGTTTTCGTTACAGTTTCACTGGATTTTTAAAAAATCCATTTGTGACGGTGCGAAGGCAGACCCCACGACGCTTGCATGTTGCTCCACATGTTTTTATTAATTCCACACTTCACACGGTTGCTGTTACACAGACACCGGCTGCAGCTCTCCCACTGCCAGCCGCACATAACACCAACAACAACAACCGGTTGCACAG
>VVHJ01029542.1:2784-17371 GCA_015107715.1 Tylochromis polylepis
CAGGCAGTTTGTCTCATGGTGTGTACATCCCCCAACTGAGCTTCCCACAGAGCAGCCAGGCTTGCTGTTACATGCTCACCCAAGGAGGTGGCGGTAGAGGGGGCATTGAAGTCTCTGTTGGGAGTTTGCAGTGTAGCAAAGATTGTCATTGATCAGTGGTGCCAAATCGGGGTCCTCTTGATGTAGACAATCTTTGCTTTCAATCAGCTAAATGGAAGCAGCAAATTGAGCTTTTTTTCTCCCTTTTGGAGCATCAATAGCAATTTGTTGCTGTGAAGTTTAGAAATATGAAATGCATTCATTCAGTTGTGGGGATTTAATTGGTTCCTGGTTTAAAATGCATTCTATGCTCATTTCCCTCATTTGATGGCATTGAAATTATGACATTTTTTTTTCCCTCTGACTAAATGGATGGCAATTGAGATGGTTTTAAAGAGGAGCCATTACTGGGATTTTGTTTTGGTATTCTCTCACTGAATGACTAAAATAGCCAGTTAAGGATTGCAACTGATCTAATTTACAGAGCCATCACGCCATCCTCAATAACAAGTATTACATTCATGGGAATCAGCTCGGTGTCAGAGAACAAAAAGAACATCTCTGATCCTACGTATTCCGAGTTTTTGAGCAATACGTGCTGTCATCCTACTTTTTCAGGGGAGGCTATGGTTATTTTAGCAAGACAGAGTGAGGGCCACGAGCTACAAGCTCGTGGCCCTCACTTTTATCTGTTTATTTAATTTTATTAACTCCAGTCAGAGGCACTTTGATTAGAAAAACTGATCAGTTGTTTAAAAGTGGAAAATCATAGATGTGGCACAAATCTGGAAATGGACTCTCCAAAAGACTGCTGTTTGAGGGAGCGCTCCATGAAGCCAAGCAGAGAAGAAAATTCTGCTGAGCAGTCTAAACCCGAGTTACTTAAAATACAAAAATATATACTGATGAGACAAAACATAATGACCACAGCATATTTAAAAATATTTCCTGCTGAGTTGCCTCACCTCTTGTTTTTACAACTTTTATGCATTTGGGATGTGAGGAAATCCAGTTCTTTAGTTTGATTTTAAAATGTTTCTTGGAGTTCTGCTGCTGAACAGCTCCATATCTGGAATTCAGGCAGTTCACTTTAGCACAGACTTCACAACAGTTGTCGGAATACGAGCAGAATTTGGTTTAGCTCTGTCTTGCTAAAATAACCATAGCCTCCCCTGAAAAAGTAGGATGACAGCACGTATTGCTCAAAAACTCGGACATAATAGCTAGTATTAATGGAGACTTCTTAGATATGCACGTTACCCATGGCTTATCCTCTAATATACCCCCATACCATCGCAGATGCTGGTTTCTAAGTTGTGTGTTGAGAAAAAGCCAGATGCCTCAGGTCATTTTAAATGAGCTCAGAGGAGGTGGGAGTCTTTCTGGATTTGGTTCATAAATATATTTAGGTGATTGTTTTTCTTATCGTGTAACGGTTTTAACTTGCATTTGTAGATCCACTGATCACCGACAAGAGGTGTTAAAAGAAATATCAGAGACATCGACCAGTCATCCACTATTTGCAAAGTTTTCTTTCCTCTATGGTTTTTGTGTCATGTGTACAGAGATTTCTTTCAAATCTAGGTCTGTTGTTGACGGTATTTTGAAAAAAGTTCCAAAATGTAATTCTTAAAGCTTCTGCCTCTGTCTGTCTGTGCAGTTTATCACACAGTTGTCAATCCTTGTCACCTGTTTGCTTCTGAAAGACACAGGTGGATGCTTGTTTCCCCTGACCCAACCTTCTGGAAATATGTTGCATCAAATTTAAAATGACACATTTAGAACAGAAGAGTAAAATTGTTTTAAAATATTTTCCTTAAAATACTTTATGTATTTTCTTGTACTACCTTCTCCAACAGTGTTTTTGTTAGTTTTTTTTTCTATAATGGCAGTCAGGGAAAAATATACTATTGGCAAAAAAAAAATCTCATTATCTTCTGGCACACTGCCTGGAGTCCTGTATATATTCACAACCCTACCAGAGGACTCCCATTCAGCTTTTAAAAACTATGCAGTATAGCTGAGTAGGTTATCCAAGACCTGACCAAAAAGAAAAAAAAAATCCAGTAATAAAATGGACTACTGTATTCTGTACCTCTTTAGTCAGCTGGAGAAATCTTTAAGGCACCGTCGAGGGCTGGTGCAGTCTACTAAATATTTCTGTCAGACAGCTTAACCTTAACTGTTCTCTTTGGGCTTCTGTCTGCTCCATACAGTGTAGCTGTGCACACATGTAGAATACTGCTGAACTGTTTTTATTCCATCAGTCATGTGTGTGCTGACATATGCATACCTGCATGTCTGCTGTCTGCAGATCCAGGTGTGTCCTCTGAAGACATGCTGCAGACCTGCTGCACTGCTGGCCAGAGATGGGCCTCTGAAAATGGTCACTGCAAGCGCATGCCTCTGCTCACTAATGACAACCTTTCTGTTTGCAGGTAAGTAACACGAGAGAATGGATTTTTAGTTATACAAATGTTGTTTTTGGTAGCTGCTTTATATGAAGGGACATTCCACTAACTGTACACATGAACTACTTACCATGCTACAAACTGTGCAAAGTATGTGTTAAAGTCAGGATACTTGAACTCTTACTGCTGCCATATTCTACAGTGCCCCATAGCAAAGAACTTTTAGTGCAAAAATGACCATTATTACCTTTATAATTTGGATGTTTTGATTACAGTGCAGTTTAATGTTGATAACATTGTAACCATCGTACGCTGTCTTATATGAACTATTTTATAATACCATCATAACTGATTTAAACCACGTACTTTATCATAGACAAATAATGAAGTGATAAAAATAGTGAGCTACTGTGACCACTGTCATCGGTTGGTTTGTGAATCCCTGTTTTGAAATGTTGAGATGAGCTTTTTCACATTTGCCAGTTTGGTGGCGAAAACACATCTGACAAGAACGAGACATATCTACCTATGAAACCACACGTTCATTTGTCAATCAAAGGTAGATAGCCAATGAACACCTTAGTCAGCCATAATCGACCTAAATTTACAAAATGGACTTTCTTGACCCCAAAAAAGTGACTGAACCCATCAACTTATCAGGAGCGCCTTTGCAGAGGCCAAGTCGGAGAGCAGTTTTCCCATCGACAACCACAGATACCTGGAAGCTACAGCCTTCCCTTATACTCTCGGGAAGGGCTGGGGATAGGTCGTTAGCGTCGATTAACCTGTTAAAATCAGAGCCAGAGGACTGTCCATCAGTAAATCCATCATGGATGATGTTTCTTTCACAGCAAAGAATAGAAATAAAAATTTAGAAGGAGTTGCTGCTTGGGTTATATGGAGCACACTGTTTTTCTTCTGTGTAACATCAGATGGTCTATAAAAGATGGCTTCCAGGTCTGAAAATAAAGCCACTAAACCTTTTTGAAACTCTTTTACAAAAAGCCATCTGGTTGTATAGAAGTCTATGAGGACACCGCCTGTGACCTCAGTAAACACTTTTACTAACTTGTTTATGTCTCCATTATTTATGTAGTCGCCATTAATATGCACATAACATATAATTTATTTTTATCATATTGAGTAATATGAAGCACAAGAAAAATACTACAATACTTGCTGTGTGTGTGTGTGTGTGTGTTCCAGTGTTGCACAGAAGCAGTGCTGTCTCAGCTCTGTGAAGGAAAGACAGTGTGAATTAGGTGTGACTTCAGCCAGAGGTGGAGACACCTGTGACGTTGATGAGCGGGACTCGTGTCTAGATGACTCCTATCAGGTACATGCAGTGGAAAATTCACAGGGAAGACGAAGATAGTTGAGTCAAGACAGATGGTGAACAGATCCACCAAGTTCTCCATGAAGCAAGCACTTGGCTGACCAGAGGCTCACTCTTGTTTTGCTCTGCTTTGTTAACTGAAGTGGGGAGTAAATTATGGGGGATTTTCTGTCACAATAACATAGTGAAAGTTGCATTTGCCAAATGCATTCTGAACTTAAACCACATTAGAATTTTTACTTATTTGAAGAACACAACTGCAAAAGCTTTTAAATTAAAATCTTTAAAACAGAATTTGAAGACTTAATTTGAAATGCAACATTTTCTACTTTCTGAGTTGTTGAGTTTTAACTTGTGGCGAATCCAGACAGAGATTTTATTTTGTGCCTTTAAAGAGGTTTCCATAAAGGTCACAGAGTATTTTTGTGTTTATTGGTAAATAGGATAGAATATATTAGTAGAAAACTGCCAGAAGATCTCATCACTGTGTGCATCTTTTGAAGCTGTGAAGATTTCGTATGCAAATTAGGCTCATACGTTTGCTCAGAGTAAGCTCAACCCAGCAGAGGAAAACGTAGTGGTCGGGCCTAAGTTAAATGTTCCGGTGTCATCTGCTTGCTGGGTTTTAGAGGATGGTTACAAAAACCAGGTTAACATGTGGTTTTCTTTACAAAACATGACGCAGCTGAAATCCTTTGCAGTGCAATAACCCAGCTTGCTCATCTGTTTAGCTATTATTTTTCCCCTTCATGCTGATGTTTTCTAACCAGCAAAAAGCAGAGGGCCATAAAGTGAGGTGATGATTAGAGATGTGAAAGACACCCCGGTGATACTCTCCTAACAGGCTATGCTATTGTTGTGCGGCTGGGCAGGTGTGCTGCAGCTGCTGTGTGCTTGGGTTACGTGTTCGCAGTGAAGGACGGGGTTGCAATGCCCACCAGCACCTGGGCTATCCATGCGGTCACATCTTCCTCACTTGCTGCGAGGAAGGGGATGCTCTGAGCCTGTTGAGGAGAAAGCAGAAGCCAAGACCAACTGCCCTTCCCAGGAAAGGTATCTGTAAGCCACTGCACAGTCAATCTTCACCTGGCAAAACACATACATTATGCACTTTGCACATGCTAGGACTTATTTTATGTATAATAAAAAACATGCAAAGGAAATGGCCAGTGACAAAAAATAAATATTTAGGAAGGAGTTTAGTGAATGGATGGTCAATTTATTAATTATGACTGAAAGTTTCAGAACCTTGGCTTTGTGAAATGCTCTTTCCCGTCTCAACAAAAATATTCATGTAGTGAGGTTAGTGAGGTTAGCTATGTGCCCTTTGATCCATTCCGGTGCATGGCCTACCACATACTCATTAAATTCAGCAGGTGCTATGTTAATTATCACAGCATGTCACATTTTTTATAAAATAGGCTGAGGAAGCAGCAAAAACCAACATCTAACAGTCTTTCCAGTATTTCCAACAATTAAGTTTGAAATAACATGCCACATTGGTAAGTTTGTGATATTTGTAATAACACTGTTATTCCCACATGAATCAGGGGAAATGCTATTAATCTAATTTTTTTTAATTTTTTTTTTTTATTCCTCTTCACTTTTGCTTTTATTTTGTGATGGTCAGTAAAGATACATTTGGGGAATGTCCTTGTTTCCCAGTCACAGTTCTGTGGATCTGCTGCTGAGGTCATATGCAGCAAAATACGACGAAACAGAGATTGAGTGTGGAATTCTTTAGGAATATCTAAAGTTACTTGAGTATGAAAAAGTAAACAAATAAATTCACAAACAAAAGCTATTTTACATCCTCATATTGCTCTTGTCTGTTTAAAAATAAATACATTTCCGTAATGAGCTCTAGTGATGACATTAACTGCTGCGTGTGTAGGAACTTTTTAGAACTGAATGGAGACAAGACATTGTAGGTCAAAGAAATCAGAGACAGAAAATGTGTTCATATTTACCATCCTTTTCTCAGAAACACAGTGAGCAAGTCAGGAATGTTGCCATCAGTTAGGACATTCAGTTCAATTCACCCTACAATATCACAGCGAAAACAATCAAACGGCTCGCTTTTGGGCATGCACTTGGCGACAGTGGGAAGGAAAAACTCCCTTTTAACAGGAAGAAACCCCCAGCAGAACCACACTCAGGGAGGGGCGGCCATCTGCCCTGACTGGTTGGGGGTGAGAGGAGAGAAGACTATATGCTTTATCAAAAGGGAAAGTTTTAGGCCTAATCTTAAAAGCAGACAGAGTTGGATTCTCCTGAATCCAAACTGCGAGCTGAAGGCTTTGATATGATGCTATGAGATCTCGGGTGATCTTATTAAAATGGCATCACATTACAAAGACTGCTGGAACTGCTTTCTACCAGATAAAAATATATAGAGAATTTAAAAAATTCCCATCTCAAACTGACTTGAAGAAATTTGTTCATGGAAGCAGATCATACAGGTTAGAATACTGTAAAGCTCAGTTGTACCATGACTGTCCACGAAGCATGAGTAAGTTAAAGGAGGAGTTCAATTTACTCTGACTGCAGCTGCCAGAGTCCTTACATGGCTGAAGGAAATTCACTGGTGTGCGCCTGCACGATATCGCCGACTTGCTCAGTGTCTATAACTCAAATGCACCTTTCAGGCCATCATGTGCAAATAATTTAACTGCTCCCAGAATTAGATCTAAGTGCGCTGAGGATGCTCTTAGTTACTGTGGTCCTGTTCTTTGGAACAAGCTACCCACTGACCTCAGATCAATCACATCTATCCCTTTTATGAGTTAAGTGTATACTCAGTTTTTCACTGTGAATGAATTACAAACCAAAACCTGCTTAGAATTATTTAGACACACACACTCCTCACCAACTTTTCATGTATTTGTAGCTACTGGCAAAACTGCACTGGGACAGTAAGCAGTCCAGGTCTGAGCCATCAGTATTTTTTTCTCATACAAGCCTATGTCACATGCTCAGGGTTGATTGGTCAGGAGTCACGTTACCGTGCAGAGTAATGGGGAGCTGTGATGAATCAGGAACAGATGGCAGCTCGGGCTGTTGTCTCTCTACTTGGGCCAGCAAAGTTTTCCTCTGTCTTTGATCCAGTGGGTTGTCAAGCAGCTCAGGTTTAATGCAGAAGCATTTCGGCAAACCTTTGCTTCTCATTCCATCTACTAAAACATGACTGCTTGTTAACATTTCACTGAATATGACCTACATACCTTGTTTGCAGCTGTAAATGCTATTAGAAGGGATTTGCATGTTTTTCATCAATGACATCAGAATCATGATGGGTGACATAAAACTTGCATGATTCCAATCCTTTTTACAAAAGCAGAAGAGTCATTCCATAATCATTAGTTTGTGGGTTGGAAGACCCTTTTCTGGCTTCTTAGTTTTATATATTGGGAACAGACAAACAGCATGGAAATGCAGTTCATTATTTTCATGGTTGTCCTTTAATGGGAATAGTTGTTTTTTAGTATGATGGTGAGGTAAGGTTGGTCTTCTCAATGCTTTAGGCTGTTATTTCATTCACAACATAAGAGGAATTCCGCTTAATCCTGCCCTTTAATGGGCTCTGCTTGAACAATCGACTGCAGCTCATTTCCTTTAGCTTTAAAAAAAAAAAAAGTGAATGATGTCATTCCGAAGTGGAAATCAATTAACCTGCTGAAAGCTTTGCAAGGTTTAAAAGTTTAGGAGCTGCAAAAAATGGTGACGTCCATTCAGTGTACGTAATAATTCTCACACACACACCCTCACAGGATGCATGAAAGATGCTTTTATTGTGTGAGTGTATTTTGAATTTAAAAAATGCATGAGACGCACTGTAATTATTTCGGGGGGGATTTTGAGTATTATGACTCGCTGCTTTTTAATTAAAGCAGGAAACATTTAATCGTATCGCACCTCTGAATTTAAACCCCAGGTAATGACTGTGAAAAATGTTTTTTTAAAACCCACATCTGGACCTATTATTGATAAATGATATTTTTGTAATGCATCTCTCCATGTCTTCTGCTCTACAAAGGGAAAATGCATCAACGTGTGAGTAATAACCTATATCCCAAGCACAAGGCATCTATGGACATTTTTTTTTTTGGTCAGCCTTTATTTAGTCCAAAAATACTTGCTTAACATGACGCTTTGTTTAATCAACAGATTCATCCCAAAGTTAGCCCAAAGTGGCATCTACAGTAGCCCTATTAAAGTCTTAAAGCTGATCTAGCATGTAGTAAGTTGCACCAACCAAGTCATGTGACCATAAAGATTTAGCTCTTGTTCAAGCAAGATTGAACGCAGTCTTGCTTGAATATTTGTCACCTTGTTGGGCAGAGAACCATTGAGAGTTCATGGTTTCATTTGGTTTACAAAACCATATCAAATCAAACTGGAGGAGGTCTAGTCTTAACCATGCACAAGGTTGATTCAGGCATGTAGTGTTGGATAATGCAGGATACAAGTTTAATAATATACGTTTATTACATCTGCATAGACCGTTTGAGATAAAACTTTGTTTTCAAGGAGATCTCAATCAAGTTGGGTCATTATTAAGTGTATAAGGCACGGTACACTTTTCCGGTAGGATTCAAAGTGAAAATTTTCAAAGAGACCTGAGTACAGTAACCTGAGGTGGCAAAAGCACAGACATTCTTTGCTTAAACAGAACTATACATACTGGTGTTAAATAATACTCAGCTAAAAGGTGACGAACTGATTCAACTTCTTTACTCAAAAAAATTGAAAAAGTACTGGCTCTGAAATGTATTCAAAGAAAGAAAGTAAAAACCTGGACCTTTAGCTAGCAGACACACTGTGTGACAAACTGCACACAAACAGTTGGTGTGTCTGCTGATGTTTGTTGGTCTGATAGAAAGGTTCCACGTGAAATCGTTGATCGCAACCCTTTCCTGAAGCAGGTTCTGCCAGAGGTTTATTCCTGTTGTCCTGAGTTTTTGCTTGCCACTGTCACCAAGTTCTTGCTCAAAGGGGGCTCTCTGATTGTTGGGATTTTCTCAGAATTATTGTATGGTTGTTAACACACAATATATGGTACCTTGAGGTGACTGCAGTTGTGATTTGGTGCTATATAAATAAAATTGAACTGAATTGAATTGAAATGACCTAAAAATGCTAGTCCTTTTATGCTCACTCGTCTTCTGTATCAGTAGCTACAATGCTGTACCAAGAACACAGTTCTGCATCATTCTGGGCCACTTTAACCCTTGAGTAGAGCGTAAGAATGATTCATAGATTATGTTTTTGCTTCTTTCATTTCTTTGGACGTTCGATGGATACAATCACTGAGACTGTGTTTTATGCACTATTGTTCTCTTTCATGTTTGAAGGCAAGCAGTCATGTGAAATAAAAACTTTCCTCAAATGTGTTAAACCTAATGTAATCAGCCCGTTTTGAAAATGTGAGGTATATAAAGATATTTCTGTTAAAATGTGTGGCATAAAAGTAAAAGTTAAGCACTAAAGGAAAGTACAGATTCTTGAAAAATATGTGAAGATTCTACTGAAGTACAATAACAAAGTGTTTGTACTTTGTTACTTCCCACCTCTAGCAGTAATTTATTTCTTTTCCCATCACTCCACTCTCATATGCTTTGTAGCTGTAAGCATTCTATAAATGCAATGCGGGTTTCACAAGTCCTCTTTTTACATTTGTTTTCTTTTAAAACGTTTCAGGAATTGTATAAACACACATACACGCGTTGAATTTAATTGTAAGGGACAAGCAGATGTTGTTTTGTGTCAGTTTCATTAGATAAGTGTTTGGAATAAATACAGAAAATCTGGTTGCTAATCTGAGCCCCCCCTCACTTTCTCCCAACCTCCCCTTCTCGGACTCCTTCCAGTATCAGACAGTAAGTTCCCCAAGGAAGCTTTCTCCATCAGTTCCACAGATGAAGCTGCCAACACAGTGGAGGAGCAGGAGGATGTTGATGAGTGTGAGCTCTACCCTGGCCAGCTGTGCCAGCACATATGCACCAACATCTGGGGCTCCTATCGCTGTGGCTGCCACCAGGGCTACATCCTGCAGCTGGATGGACATTCATGTGCACCAGGTACAGTAGCTCGTCTTGGCAGGTTGATTCAAAATGAAGCCTGAAACAGTTTAAGCTTTAAAATCACAATTTTAATTTCATATTGGGAGAAATCCAAGGCTTGACAAGATGGTTGTGCTGTGTTTGAAATGCTGAACAATGTGTCATATGTAGTTACATATATTGGTCTTGCAGAATACACAAAAACATGACATGCACTAACTGCATAGAGGCCAAAGGAACAGGGTTTCAATGTGTTTGACAGTATACGTAAATGTAAATATCTTGGGAAGAGCTGAAAGTGGCATATAAGATTATATGACATTATTATAAGACATAAGATTATTTCAAAAGGAATTTCACTACTCCCATTACTCACATGCTTTATGCTGGGGTGCTAGCAGGGTGACTGAACAGGAGTTGAGAGGGAGCTCAGTGGGTAACAAGAGCACTCAGAGAGCGCAACTCCTCTCGAAGGGCAAGGGCTGCTCTAAAACTTTGATGTTTTATGAGGGTGGTTAATGACATCAGCCTGTTATGGCATCATTGTGACATCTTAGGTCATTTTATTGAAAAAAAAATTGTATTGTACAGCTCGCTCCATGTCCTTTCATATGAAAATATACTTACCATGGTTTCTTGAAATATTTTTTCAAGGTAAATTTTGACCTTGGGCGCAAACAGTGAAGGTCAAGGTCAAATGCTTAGCCAATATAGGTACTCATTTCCTCCAAGAGCTAGTATGTTGTTTCAAAGTTTGAAGAAGATTCATGAAAAAGTGTGGGTAATATAAAGTTTTTATCAATTTTCAGATTTGGTGTGACTTTGACCCGATTTTCATCAAAATGAAATCAGCTTGAGCTATTATTGGCATCTACCATCAGCCAAAATTTTAAAATGATACCTTGAAAACTGTGGACACTGCACTGCTAGCAAACAACCAGGCAAAGAAATTCATGCTTCGTATTTTTTGGGGGAGAATTACAAAAATTACACAGTGAGAGTGGTATATAACAATCAGCCACTGAGTCATCTTCAAGGGGAGGTTATAGGCAGTTTGGAAGCAAGTGAGTTTGAGAACCGGATAAAAACTGTTTTTTTGTCACATACTCGAGCTGTTCCTAAGCTATTTTTGCACAGCACAGTGCTTAGGTGGGTGGTAGAGCTAAAGTAACATTTACATGCATGTCAGGAACCAAGGTTCCAAACACTGGATATAATGACTTGTGTTAATTACTTCATTTGTCACATTATTTGAAATTCTGTGCCTGTCATATTTTGTTTGACCCTGTGCTACTTTGGTTAAAAAAAAAACGTGTTCGGAATTCACTGACACGAGATGAGGCAGCTGCACAACAACAACAAAAAAAAAAGTATTTTACTTCCACTAAAAGCTTAAATGCAGAAATCTCAGTAAGCTAATCTATGGTTGTGCTGTGGTTAAACCAACACCAGATTTGATCGCCATGATATTTATGGCCCTTGGGGAAAAGATATTTAAAGAGGAGTCTAAAAAATCCACCCATTACGACCTCAAATAAAAATGTTCATTTATTCATAGAACTCTCTCTGCTCCATAAAAGAGTATAATGAGAAAAACACTCAGCATGGGTCAAATGATGTCTTGGAATATTGCTCGTTTCCAAATTTGCTGCATATATTAGAAACATTAAATGGTACGAATGCAGTAGCCTCCTGGAACTCGGTTAGCTGGACTGCTACATGTTTCTCACAGTCTCTGCTGTTGTTGTTCTGCAGTGAGTTCCAAGGAGGACAACAGACTTAGAGAAGTCAACGGTCCAGCTTTTTCCCCCACCACCACCCCCACCACTGCCACTAAAACTAGTACAACCACCACCAGCTCCCTTAGCCTCAATCCATGTTCAGGTAATGTAAACACTGGACCACAATGCAAATGCAAATGGCTGTTACTCAGGTGGTAGAGCAGGTCATCTACTAATCGGAAGGTTGGTGGTTTGATCCTGAGCTGCTGATGCTCTCTGATGTATTCATTGGAGTATGGAATGTATGTGAATGTTAGATAAAAGCACCGCATAGGAAATGTGCTTGTATGAATGGGTAAATGAGGCATGTTGCATATAATGCTTTGAGTCTTCTGGGAGAGAAGAACAGTGCTATATAAAAATCACTCCATTTACCATTTGATAGAAACATTATCTGATCCCCAGAGAGCCGCCACTTTTGACCATAATCTGGAGCATGCACCTTGATAATACTGACTTGATGTCAGGTGTTCTGTGGCTTGCAACAGTCTTAGATTAGTCTTTTGAAGAGAAGTCTAACCCTTGGGCCCAAACATACTTACTGTAAGTTTGGTTCAAAGGTTAGAGCAAGTGTTGTGAAGGCCAAATGTGGCCCAAATGTCACCTGAATTGTAGCCCATATAAGGTAGACCTGTGGCTAACTCTGAATCAGCTTCATCAGTCAGGGTTAAATGTGGTCCATAGAAAACTGCAAATGTGTGTCACGTTCATTGCCATCTGGATAATTTTTGCCCCATTTCCAATATGATATCATAAACTGCATTGTAGTTGTTGCAACTGTGTCTAACTTCTCTAAATCTTTTTCACACCCTGTCTGCCACGTACTAATAAAAATAGCTTCATAGGGCTCTTATATTTTCGTCTTATTCTGCAACCTAGGGCTACAGAGTGGAAATGTAGTTGTAGGTGAGCATACAGTGTGGCAGGCTCTTCACATTGTGCACGATGAAAGGACACTTTTTTCTGGGTCGTGTCCATATGTTTTCCTGATGCTTCAAACTTTTTCTTGATTTCTTGTGTTAAATGTTGTTTTGTATAATATTAGATTTTCTGCATTCTATGTAGCAGTAAAATTTAAAAAAAATATTTGGTTAGTTAGTAATCTCTTGCCTGTGTAACCTGGAGAGATGAATGCAAGCTGTTTTTATTGCATCCGTACACACGACTTATCTTTTTTCCATTATTTCTGTCATGGTAATTTCAGTTGTAAGACAACATATTTTCAAACGCATTTATTCTTGGACATTTGTGTGTGTTATTTGTGTTTCAGTTTCACAGTCAGATTAAGCTCTTATTAAACCCCCAAACAATGTAACCTCCTTTTTGGGGTGTACCTAATCGTTCAGCTAACTGGATAAACTGCTCCAGACATAATGAAGGAGGCCAGCAAAGATATTAAAGGCAAATGCAAAAGTTGCAATACAATTATCCCTTAAAATCCTG
Source organism: Tylochromis polylepis (assembly GCA_015107715.1). NCBI lineage: Eukaryota > Metazoa > Chordata > Actinopteri > Cichliformes > Cichlidae > Tylochromis > Tylochromis polylepis. The sequence continues at coordinate 15,857 of VVHJ01029542.1, forward strand.
CCATATCTGTAAAAGATTTATGACAGGAGCTCAAAAACACAGCTCAAACAACTAGAGAGGGAGGTCTATAAAGCAATAATGAAGTCTAATATAATATACTGGACCAATAAATGTTATAAATATACCAAAATCAATGAGAGAACATTTGCAATCAACACAGCCAGCCTCTTATAGTTTTACATAACTTTGATTTATTTATTCATGGATTTACTTAATATATCAATATCACCAATGTCAGAATATGAAATATGATTTGTAATTTTTGGCTCTGCCATGCTTCTCCACTTGTCCCTTACTTGGCTAACATTTTCTGTTAGTCTTTCAACCCTGTGTACTCTAAGCCATCATAAATATTGACCCTAAGCCCAAGCAGTTAGTCTTGCAATCAGGGGACAAAAAATATATATATCATTCTTACATGTCAAAAACACCTCCTGTAGGCTTAAAACAAAATCCAACCCCAGCTCTGAACAGGTAGCCAGTGACATGGTGGATGTTAAGATGCTTTTTTTTAAAAAAATTATCCTTTATTTAAAAGTAACATTTCAAAATTTCTTTTCCAAGAGAGACCTTGACAAAATGTGTGCAAACATGTGTAATATGTGGTGAGAATGAGTCATGGCTTTATGTATGGTGGGGAAATGTATAAGCCATCACTAGTGGTTGTAGCTCTGGAGGTAGAGCAGGTCATCTACTTATTGGAAGGTTGGTGGTTTGATCCCTGGCTCCCCCTAGTCTGCATGCTGAAGAGCAAGATATTAAGCCTAAGTCACTCTCCGATGCATCCATCAGATTGTGAATGTTAGACAGAAAGCACTTAAAAGCATGAAAGAAAGTGAATGTGACATATTGTATGGAGTGCTCTGGGAGAGTAGAAAAGCGCTATCAGACCGTTTAGTGCTTTCACTTTCTAACTCTGTATCTAGAAGGCCAGTAAGTGAGATATATCTGCTTTTACTGACATGATGTGTCTGAGCATCTCCTGACTGCTCACAGCAAAAGATAAGACAAAACAGGAAGAGTTGCCTCCTAACATGTTTTCACTAATAAACTGATTAGTATTAATTCATCTAAGCTGTCAGCAGCTTCATTAGCAGAATCCTAATCATGTCAGTGGGAGATGAGCAGTGCAAACCCTTAAGCTTGCAACCAACTTCCAGTTTGGATTCAGGAGACAGACACTATCTCTACTTTTAAGATTAGGCTTCAAACTTTCCTTTTTGCTAAAGCATATATTTAGGGCTGGACCAGGTGACCCCGAATCCTCCCTTAGTTATGCTGCAATAGACGTAGGCTGCCGGGGGATTCCCATGATGCATTGAGTTTTTCTTTTCCAGTCACCTTTTCCACTCACTATGTGTTCACAGACCTCTCTGCATTGAGTCATATCTGTTATTAATCTCTGTCTCTCCTCCACAGCATGTCTTTATCCTGTTTCCTTCTCTCACCCCAACCGGTCGCAGCAGATGGCCGCCCCTCCCTGAGCCTGGTTCTGCCGGAGGTTTCTTCCTGTTA